>JAGFPH010004907.1:53641-108608 GCA_018207615.1 Philaenus spumarius | reverse complement strand
ACCATCTTAGCTTTGGGGTTATTATTAATCCTACACCTTTATTATAAAGAAAAGCTGAACCGCTGACGTGAGTTGAGCTAATTTCCGAAATTAACTTTATAGGCCTATGTTTTAGGGTTTCAACCAAAAATTTGGGAAATAGGTCTATTCACGACGGTGCTGAGTAGCTGCAAAATGGTTCGCACGCCATTCCGTATATTGGGAGTATCGTCAACACTCAAAGCATTGCGTGTTTCGCACGCCAACCCCCGTATTAGGAGTATCTTCAATACACAATGCATTGCGTGCTTCGCACGCCAATCCCACGGTAGAATCCATCACATGGCTTTGAACCGGGTACTTCTAGATCGATTTTGGGGGAACCAAGCGAGGTATAAGGTCGCGTAAAAAAAACAAATGTGCAGAATAACATCCTACATTTATATTTGTAGAAAAAACTCAAAAACAAATTCATTCTCGTAGGAAAAATCTCAAAAAATAGTTACTTCCGGTCAAAAAACGTGCTTCCGATTGTTGGATTTTTTTGGCTAACGAACTCGTCCGAGCGACGTAGACGACCAACGTGTGTACCAAATTTGAACCAAATCGGACTTAAAATGCGGCCGCTAGAGTGCGAACACATATATGCATTTATATATATGATTTTTAATGACACCCCAAAACGTGTTCTGTTACCATGATCGGTGCTCATTTGCTACTCCCGACCTTGGGTCTTACCATAAGGGCCACTGCAATAGCTCATTTTTCCTATGGAAATTCGTTAATAAGGATGTTTTTATAATTCGGAATGTAATCAAAGGCAGAGCAGAACTTCTGTATTTAATCTGCAAGCCTTGGGTGGAGGGGGAAATCACAATTGTTCGCCGAGTAATTTAAAAACAACAGAGGATATTTTCCATTTCTTAGCGATTTGTCCAATCTTGAGAAAAATTAGAAGGCAATTTGTGAAATTGTTGTAGAGTTGGAAGGAATTTCTTCAACACCGGGGGAAATTGGAAATATCTTGCTTTTTTTTTTTTTTTTTTTTTTTTTTTTTTTTTTTTTTTTTTTTTTTTGTGTTTAACGTCCTACTGTTTTGCACTTAAGGCTAATGAAGACGGGACCTACAGTTTTACGTGGAATCCGAACCACAGCCAACGATGTCTGTTAAGAAACCATTTAGAAAATTATTCGGGGTCAATGGGAATTGAACCCGGAACCTTTCCATTGATGGTTGCCATGACGATTGATAAAGCAATGACGCTTTAACAATCACGGCCACCGTGGCCCAGGAAATATCTTGCTGGGTACGTGCAACAGGTTTGTCAATATAGGTGGGAATTAATCCGAGAATTCAACTGCTCACGTTGCGAAAATTTATTTATTTATTTTCATGTGTTTATTTATGATGTCTTATAATGTTTTAATGTATTTATATTTTTGTTGGCAATCTTTACTTGGTTGTCATAATTCATTCATTAGGGAATTTCCATAGAAAAAATGAGCTATTGCAGTGGCCCTTATGGTAAGAACCAAGGTCGGGAGTAGCAAATGAGCACCGACCATGGTCCCCAGAACACATGTTGGGGTGTCATTAAAAATCATATATATATACAGACTGTCCCAAAAGTCCCGGACCGGTTTAATAACTCCTAAACGAAACTAGCTACAGTAATAATATTTCAGACATGACTCCTGGCTACAAAAAACTATTTTTTGAGTTGTTAGTCACTGTTGCCCCTGTCCCCAAAAACCAAATTTGGGGGGGTTGCCCCAAATTTTTAAATGTAAACCCCTATCAAGTGACCCATCATTTTATAGGTCTCATTGAGTTAAACACAACAGCGCAAATCTGAGGTCGATATCTTGCTCCTGTCCAAAATGGCTGACCTTTTATACTCCGTTCACCTTGCCGTGGCGCCTGAAGGATTAGGAGACCCTTACACACACACGCACACAAATGCAGCCGTCCCGCCCGCCAGGTAGATGACTCATAGACTAGGGCGTCCAATACGTAACTGCGATTTTCGCAAAACTTGAATCGGACAAACCGTTTAGCCTGTATGAAAGAGATATAGTGAATAAGCTGCTTTGTGTAATTTTCTGTTTTTGGACGCCATCTTGAAACCGGTAATAGATACATCCGTTTTCGTATTTTTCCTGAAAAATAGACGCCAATACAAACATTTCAAGTATATGGTTGATGGGGGTACGACATCGGGAAGGATGCCTACTATTCTTGGCAGGTTTTATCGTTTTTCTTTTATATATTAAGATAAAAACGACACAAGAAGTAATATTATTTTGGTTCATTTAGTCGATTATTTTTTGTTTGATTTATTTCTTAACATGTTTCCTCCAATTATTCTTGTACGAGTTATTAAATTATATTGAATAAGGTAAATACTTATTAATTGTTAATAAACGTGTTTTTACATTGCTGGAGTCGTTAATTTAACTATAAAAGTCCCCAAAATCCACTTTTTTGGTCCTAACAATATGTTGTGTGGACTCATTTTTCTCAGAATTTAACGAAGATTTCAAAAATAATCATATAATTAGGATAAAGATTCAACTTAAATATTGTGTAGCGTCTCCAGTACTTGTGTACCTGCCTGATACCTGACCGTCCGGGTCGAGGGTGTGGGGGGCGCTCGTGAGTGCGCGTGCCAACGCAAAGGATCTCCTAATCCTTCAGGCGCCACGGCAAGGTGAACGGAGTATAGTGTTTCTTATGGTCATGTAATTTAAAATTGACCCCCATTGGTTGTATAACTTTTTTATTATTTTAAAACAAAGTAAAAAATAATCATCATCAATATTGTTATTCTTTCTGATTCACTTATTGACATAATGGATTATACTTATAAAGTAAATGTTCATACACTGATAAAAGTAAAAAACTATTATTAGTTTGCCAAATTATTAGTAATAAATGTAAAAATTAACGCTGGAAAAATTAGACAACATTATTCTAAGACACAATTTCATAACTGAGCCATAATATCCAATGCTGCAGGTATTGTTTCGTTGATGCGGGGTTTTCCAGCAATGATAAGGATTAAGGCATGTCATAACGAACTTAAAGTAGGAGAGTCCAAAAATGTTATCCGTTTACAATTGTTAAAGGGCCACCGGTGTTTATTACAACTGAAAAAGTAAAATATCTTAAACCTGTAAATGTGTTTACTTTGTATACGATACAAAATGTTCAATTTTAAATTACATGACCATAAGAAACACTAAAAGGTCAGCCATTTTGGACAGGAGCAAGATATCGACAACGAATACTTAAACATTTAAGTATTCATTGATATCGACCTCGGGTTTGCGCTGTTGTGATTAACTCAATGAGACCTTTAAAATAATGGGTCACTCGATAGGGGTTTACATTTAAAAGTTTGGGGCAACCCCCCCAAATTTGGTTTTTGGGGACAGGGGCAATAGTGACTAACAACTCAAAAAATAGTTTTTTGTAGCCAGGAGTCATGTCTGAAATATTATTACTGTAGCTAGTTTCGTTTAGGAGTTACTAAACCGGTCCGGGACTTTTGGGACAGTCTG
This sequence comes from Philaenus spumarius, assembly GCA_018207615.1. Classification (NCBI taxonomy): domain Eukaryota; kingdom Metazoa; phylum Arthropoda; class Insecta; order Hemiptera; family Aphrophoridae; genus Philaenus; species Philaenus spumarius. The sequence continues at coordinate 105,065 of JAGFPH010004907.1, read as the reverse complement.
TATATATATATATGTCTACGGCCACATTTTAAGTCTGATTTGGATGTCTACGTCGCTCGGACGAGTTCGCTAGCCAAAAAAATCCAACAATCGCAGTTTTTTCTACAAATATAAATGTAGGATGTTATTCTGCACATTTTGTTTTTTTACGCGACCCTTACAGCTCGCTTGTTTCCCCCAAAATCGATCAAAACGTAAAATCCCATAGGAGTACCCGGTTCAAAGCCACGTGGTGGATTCTACCGTGGGGTTGGCGTGCGAAGCACGCAATGCATTGTGTATTGAAGATACTCCTAATACGGGGGTTGGCGTGCGAAGCACGCAATGCTTTGAGTGTTGACGATACTCCCAATATGCGGAATGGCGTGCGAACCATTTTGCAGCTCTTCAGCACCGTCGTGAATAGACCTATTTCCCAAATTGTTGGTTGAAACCGTAAAACATATATAAATTTAATTTTAGAAATTCGCTCAACTCACGTCAGCGGTTCAGCTGCGTGGTCGTTGGATTTTTTTTTAATCGTCAACGGCAACAAAAAGATTATGCCTAGTAAACAGTGTTTTGTGAGTGAGAGGGTGTATGCGTGCCACTATGTATGGGTGTCGTGTTTATGAAAACAATTTCTTATTATTTTTAAGTAATGTGTTGTTAGCGTTATGCTAAAATATTTTGCATGTAACCCATATAGCTAGAGGTGTTACAGTAAGAAAATCTATTGTCACCAACCGACAGACGGTAAAAAAAACATAGTCTTAATAATTGTCAAAAAGAATTGTAACCTTCTCATTATAAAATGAAGCATTATTATATTTATTTTACCGAAAATCGTAGGCAGGGACGTTATTGGTGGGGGGGGGGGGTCAAAAGGGGCTCTGGATTATGTGGAATAAATCCCAGTAGAGATGGGCCATGGAGGCTCACCCTCGGATTTTTTTCAAAAATGGTTTTTCTCTAAGTAGCGTTTTTAACACCGCAAGTGCTATATTCAGTACTTAAGGAGTTTTTAATATTTTACAAGAATTTTAACATGTTCATCACATTATTGAAAAACGTTCACCATATTTTCCCCAATATTTCCCGTAACCTTAAAACTTTCCCCATTTTGGGAAAAACCCCAATCTGGCAACACTGGTCTGGCGGCCTGAAACAGTTCATGGCATTTCAGTGTTGCCACAATAACAACGGTTGGAACTAAATTTCCCAGAACATCATTTAAAAGAAGACAATGTATTTATTTGGTACAGTAATATTTGGATATGCCCAACATTTTTGGATTTTAAGGGTCTGCTGTAGCGGCGGCCGTCTTGGATTTTTATCCCATAAGAACAATGTTAAATTTCAAACCATTTATTTCGTTTATTTTTTTATCATAAAATTGTTTGCAAGGTCTCATTTTAAGCACAATTACAATACGCATCCGTTTTGCATTTTAGATTTTTTTAAATTGCTTTTCTTTAGTTATGTAATTGACATTTTGTAAGTACAAAGTTTGAATTTTTTTCCTAACACAGTAAAAATTTAATAATGAAAAGTAATTTGCAAGCCGGATCCGAAATTTTATAAAGAATATTCAGTTTTTTTTTCAGCACTCGATTACAAAAAATGGATTTATAAAATGGTTTGAAATGAGGCAATGTCAAAGCGCTCAGCCGCAAGAAATTGCACTGTTTAGATGCGGTTATAGAGAGAAGCGCTTGCGTTTCCGGTTGCTTTTTCGTTTACTGGAGCAGAAACTTAAATTATAACCAGCTAGTTATTTGTGAATGTTGGTAATTAACAACAAAAAGTTGGAGTTTTCAGGGTTTTTGGGTGCAATTTCAAAAATCAGAATTCCTACTTTTTTTAACTCTCAAATTTCTCAACTTTTATGATTTTAAGATTATTGGGGGGGGCTGGGTTCGACGCCCCCTTGCCCCCCATAACGAAATCGCTGATCGTAGGTATTCAAGTGAGTCAATGAAAGTTGAAACCAGTGATGTATAAAAAGTGAAATAGTGTAGTTGTACGTACATACCCTGATGATGTCAATGGCGTTGAAGAAACACTTTATTTTACTAAAAATTGCTGAAAAATGAACACAAAATGATATACCGTACGCTTTTGTTTTGTTTTTTCTCTAAAATATTGACGTATATTTTTGCGCCACCAAGCATTTCAGCCTTTTCCAGTCCTAAGCCAAGCAGATCCGATTATTTTGTTGACTTTATTCTTTAAATTGAGGTTGTATACTTATCGTTTCATCGAGGCTGTACAGGCTCTCTGAGGAAAGGCTTAAATATAGTTTAGTGTCTGTTTTTACACCCCCAACCTTCTTGTTTACATAGCTTGAGTGTTTGTAGACACCGATGTTTATGTTTGTTTTGATGTTTGGTGATAAATTAGGCTAAGCAAAACATCGGCTCTATCTGGGGATGAAATGAAACCATGGCTTGTTTCGTATTCAATTTAGAATTCAAAACTGGTTTGTAGAACTAAATAATTCGACCACGCAGCTGAACCGCTGACGTGAGTTGAGCAAATTTCCAAAATAGTTTATAGGCCTATGCTTTAGGATTTCAACCAACAATTTGGGAAATAGGTCTATTCACGACGGTGCTGAATAGCTGCAACATGCTTCGCACGCCATTCCGCATATTGGGAGTATCTTCAACACACAAAGCATTGCGTGCTTCGCACGCCAACCCCCGTATTGGAAGTATCTTCAATACACAATACATTGCGTGCTTTGTACGCCAACCCCACGGTAGAATCCACCACATGGCTTTGAACCGGGTACTTCTATGGTATTTCACGTTTTGATCGATTTTGGGACAACCAAGCTAGCTATAAGGTCGCGTAAAAAAAAATGTGCAGAATAACATCCTACATTTAAATTTGTAGAAAAAACTGAAAAACAAATTCATTCTCGCAGGAAAAATCTAAAAAAAAAGTTACTTCCAGTCAAAAAACGTGCTTTTGATTGTTGCACTTTTTCGCTAACGAACTCGTCCCGAGCGACGTAGACAACCAACATGTGTAACAAATTTGCACCAAATCGGACTGAAAATGCGGCCGCTAGAGTGCGAACACATATATGCATATATATGATTTTTAATGACAACCCAAAACGTGTTCTGGGGACCATGATCGGTGCTCATTTGCTACTCTCGACTTTGGGTCTTACCATAAGGGCCAATGCAATAGCTCGTTTTTCCTATAGAAATTCGCTAATAACGTCCGCCAGGTTAGACCAGTTGCTCCGTACGTATATAAAATGTACAATAACCACAATTTATTACGTACAGGTTAACCAATCTGTGATTTCCCCGCAACAGATTTATACTCGGCTATTCTCTCTGTTACGATAATTCAGTTTGTCCCCGAATCCCGCGAGGGATTTTTGATTTACCGTCGCCTGGATACGCGACGCAACGAGCAATTCTGTTTTCAATATTTAATCAGCCGGTCGGTTCCTGGCGGATATGTTTCCGATTCGCGTAGCGATAAATAGTTAACGTTGCCTGTTAATGGAAAATCGTGTGAAAGTTTAATGTCAAGAACTACATAACCGATTGAGATGAGACTTTATTAACTGTAACGATATGGCGTTTCAATAATTCGACCGCGCAGCTGAACCGCTGACGTGAGCTGAGCGAATTTCCAAAATTAAGTTTGTATATTTCAGGGTTTCAACCAACTATTGGGAAATTGGTCTACTCACGCGGGCGCTGAATGGCTGTCTGCGTGTACGAAATATATTGACTATGTAATAGTCAATGTCCTATAATGGACTACCTTAATGTCCGTTTACAGTCCTTTTCGTCCTTTTTGTTTTTGTTGGGACTACCGGTTTCGGATTCAAAACTCCATTTTCAAGTCACAAACACACACGTAGTTTTTCACTGAGTCACATTTAACAACACTACATAAAACATTTCAATAATTTAACACAACACAAATAATTTAAAACAAGGCTGTCACGTGTCATCGTTGGCCAAACAACTATGTCGCGGCTTTTATGTAACCCAAATTTAGATTATTTAAGTTGTAACCTTTTAGTAAATTAAGTATTAAAAGTACGAGGGATGTTTCCAAAGTTCTGGGAACTGTGCTGTAATTAAACTACGCAGAACTTATAGGCAATGTTACTGGTGCCAGACAAGTCTTGACATGTTTATGCAACTATCTAGTGCAATATTGTTCAGTCTGATTTAGGTGTTCGACTGATATAGACGCGTTTTTCATAGCAGTGTTTTTGTAACCGCGGAAGACGCAGCAAAATCTCAAAGAGCTATAGTTTTCTTTTTGTGGAAAGAAGGTGTGAAAACATCAGAAATTATTCAGCGTCTGCAAGGAGTATTTGGTGAGTGTGCAGAATCCAAAAGTACTGTTTATCGGTGGTTTTAAAACCGGTATAACATCACTAGAAGACGATCCACGCAGTGGGCGCCCAAGCACGTCGGTAAATGAAAGGAACATTACTGCCGTCGAAGACCTACTGAAAGAGGACAGACCAATGACTTTTCGTCAAATCAGTGTACGCCTAGGAATAGGTGCACGACAAGTTCATGACATCTTGCATGATTGTTTGGGCGTTAGACAAGGCTGTTGGGACCAGAACAGAAACTCAATAGGTCTGATACTAATTGTCGTCAACTTCAAGAGCTGTTAGCCCGTTACGGTGATGAATTTTGGCAACGAATAATAACCACTGACGAAACGTGGATTCCTTATTTCAATCCTGAGACCAAAAGTAAATTCAAAGAATGGCGCAAACCTGAAGAAGGGCCTCCGCTTAAGGCGCGTGCATTTCCGTCTGTTGGAAAGGTAATGGTTACTGTATTCCGGGATTGCGAAGGGATTATTTTTATGGATTATCTGGCGAAAGGTACTACAATTAACGCAGAATATTATTCGAATTCATTATGCGAACCACTGCGACAGGTGCTTGTCAAAAAACGGCCTGGAAAGTTGCATAAGCGTTCGTTATTGCAACAGGATAATGCAAGACCACACACCGCAAGAAAAACAAAGGATGTTTTGAACGATTTACGATGGGAATTGCTTCCGCACGCACCTATTCCCCGGATCTTGCGCCCAGTGATTATCATCTGTTCCCAGATATGGAAAAACCCTTACGCGATGTTCGATTTGAAAGTTTAACTGACGTAAAACGTGCCATAATCAGGTGGATCGAGGAGGCACCGAAAAAGTTCTTTGAGGATGACTTAGAAAAATTAGTTTATCGTTGGGATAAATGTATTCAGTTAAATGGAGATTGTGTTGAAAAACTATACATTGTAATATTGACGAAAATTAACAAAATAATAAAAGTTATAGCTAAATACCCAGAACTTTGGAAACATCCTATGAATAACTGTATTTTTACCTACTTTGTACTTTAGTTGTGTTGCCTTGTGCAGACATTTCAAAAAGAAATTATAGTAGCAAACCAAGCAGGAAAAGAAAAAGTCAAGCCTACATTCCCATTTTACTTTCTCACTATACTATAGTATAGAGAAAGTGTAGTGATCGCAAAAAATATCGATGTTGCGATTTTTGTGGAAATATCCGTTTTGGGAGTCCAAAAAAGTAGTTTGTACAAAATGTCTGTCTGTATGTATGTCTGTATGTCTGTATGTATACAAAGCTAGAGCGAAAACTATTTGATCCATTTCAAACAAATTTGCACCAGACATGTCAAGTAGGCCTGTATGGATGCACGGAAAACGGTTTTGAAAAATTTTGAAAACAACCCCATTTTTGGCAAAAAACCCCAAAAAATCAGTTATTATTTTTTATAAAAAAACGGCTCTAACGATTTTGATAAAATTTGGCTTATTTGTAGCCTTTAATGTACCCTACAGTTTGCAAAAAACAGCATCTTTCTAAAAATTCTCGTTTAGCTAATAATAATAATAATAACTGATTTTTGGGGTTTTTTGGACATAAAAGGGGTTGTTTTTCAAAAATTGTCAAAACCTTTTTTCGTGCATCTATAAAGGCCTAATTGACTTGTTTGGTGCAAATTTGTTCGAAATCGATCGAATAGTTTTCTCTCTAGATAATAATAATAATATTTATTAGTTAATCTCCAACTTTAATAAAAAATCACCTCTCCTACCCCACCCTACAAGTCACAGTGAATCTGTTTAATAATTTAAATATGTTTGTGAGAAAGTATGTGCCAGTTCCTGGTACCGTTTATTTTACTATAAATTGGGGACTTTAACGCTAGAGAAATCATAACTGTCTAAGAGTTCAACGTAAGCACTTAATAGTTCGCCTGCTTGGTTTGCCTTGTTTTTAAACTTGATTAATTGCCTGTATTTTCATACTTAATAATCATTTTTCATTCTTCCTCTTGCCTCTCCACCACACAAGTCTTTTCTCTCTAAAAGGAGACGCCATACTCCGGCAAGTGATTTTAAGTAACACGCTGATGAAAAAATGCTCAGTGAACAAACATAGGTCAGAAATGCTTTGTTTTCGAGTTGTCGAGTTTAATATTAGAAAAAAATATTGAGCTCAAACTTCGTACACCTATTTGTTGAAGTAACCGTTTATGACTGTACGAAAAACCAGAGCTTTTTTTGCATATTGTCAAAATGGCGGCCGTTTAATGTTTAGTGTTAAATATCTCAAAAACAGCTAAGTTTACCCAACAAAAATTACAGGATACCAGAACATTTACTTGGTTATTGACAAATACAACAGTTTTTATTTTGTCTGTAGGTAGCTCAAAGGATAGCAAAGGTATTGGCAAAAAAATATAAAAAAATATTTCTTGGTAGTTGTCAACAATACCCAGAATAAAAACAACAGCTATTTTAAGGGCCTTCTATACCTTGCGTGAAACAGCAAAAATATGCACTTCGTACTACCGTGTTTCGGACGCCGTTTTTCAACCTAAAAAGTTGTGAAACATCTTAAATTGTTCTTAAAGGCTTTGTGCTTTTGTCTTATATCTCATAATTGAAATAAATCGTCGTCCTTTTAATCAAACACGGTATTACAAATGAATGTTTCAACGATTTTGCGGCTTGAGTCAGGCCTTGAAATCATACTGTACACTCGGGAGTTTTCTTCAAGGTAAAGAAGAGCCTTAAGCAGGGCCGGCGGGAATCGCTAGTATAATCGCGATTTTAAGTACTAAAATAAGGACATCAGTTAGCTTTATTATTGTTCTTTCCTTTGAAAAGTAAACAGTTAATGTATTACGCCAATTAAATTAGTGTGTTAAATTAATTGTGAAAAGAAGGCGATGATAACAACTAAGGATTTTCGCCTTTATAAAAAAAATCGTGAAAATATTTTTAAAACTGAAAATCGTCATTAATCATGTTAATTATTGGCGTTAAATATGAATCGAAAACTTGGTTATAAGTTATACGTAACAGTGTAACTTTGACCGTCACTGATGGTGATGATTTGGTTATGAAACGCGTTTGAATATTAAACGTTTTTTTGTAAGAAACTGTGATCCTTTTATTATTTACTAGTGGACCTGGCAAGGGTTCTCTATTGCTTGATTTTAGTATATAAATAATTCGACCACGCAGCTGAACCGCTGACGTGAGTTGAGCAAATTTCCAAAATAAAGTTTATAGGCCTATGTTTTAGGGTTTCATCCAACAATTTCTAGGTCTATTCACGACGGTGCTGAATAGCTCCAAAATGATTCGCACGCCATTCCTCATATTGGGCTTATCTTCAATACACAATGCATTGCGTGCTTCGCACGCCAACCTCACAGTAGAACCCACCACATGGCTTTGAACCGGGTACTTCTATGGTATTTTAAGTTTTGATCAATTTTTGGGGAACCAAGCGAGCTATAAGGTCGCGTAAAAAACAAAACGTTCAGGATAACATCCTATATTTATATTGGTAGATAAAACTCATAGAAAATTTCATTCTCGTAGGAAAAATCTCAAAAAATATTTACTTCCTGTCAAAAAACGTGCTTCCGGTTGTTGGATATTTTTGCTAACGAACTCGTCCGAGCGACGCAGACAACCAACATGTGTACCAAATTTGAACCAAATCGGACTTAAAGTGCGGCCACTAGAATGCGAACACATATATACATATATATATACATATATTTATCTATATATATGATTTTTAATGACACCCTAAAACGTATTCTGGGGACCATGATCGGTACTCATTTGCTACTGCCGACCTTGGGTCTTACCATAAGGGCCACTGCAATAGCTCATTTTTCCTATGGAAATTCGCTAATAATAAAATATTCTTAGATTAAAAATTAACAAACACAATTTGACTGTATTGAAAAATTCGTTTTGAAGAGACTTGCGGTTAAAATAAAATTGTTATGAGCAGGGCTGTTGCGTACTAGAGTGCGTACTAAACAAATGGCTGTTTAATGTTAATTTATTTTATAGTAGGGGAAACCCCTGCGTGCTCCGCACGCCAACCCCGTTGGAACCTTCTATAAAAACAATTAACTATGTTATGTTTTCTTTATAATAAAGGTGTAGGATTAATATTAACCCTAAAGCAAATAATGTTAAATGTCCAAATCAAATTGTTTCGTGTATTTAATAACAACAGTTATAATAAAGGTTAAAAGAACCAGCAAGGCTCGGGTCAACACTTTAATAAAATCCTAACCTAAAAGTTATAAATACAAATAATTGCTTCAAAGTTTGAAATCAGCTGTAATGGAAATATTAGAGCAAACAGCTGGTTACTGTATCATCAATGGACATATTTATTTGTTATTTAGTGCTGCGCTCCCATTTCCTTAACATATTCAGTACAGTCTGTGTTGTTTTTACGTCTAACAATGGCGTTGTTTTTCATAAAGTAGGCTGTATGAAAACACGCCAGTATGCAAATGAAAAGTTGTGTCAAAATTTCAAAACAATTGGTGAAGAACGTTTGGAGATTTAAGATTTTGAACAAACGAACATTACATTTTTATTTATACAAGGTGTTTACAAACTCCCTGGAAAAAATGTTGTGTATTTGTTCCTTAGGTCAAGACAATCAAAAAACGTCATATAAATATAGGTCTGAAATGCCTAGTTTTCTGTCTGTCCGTCTGTTTGTGTTTTTTACAAATTAATTTATAACTTGAGTAGGCCTACTATTTTAGATAGATACCTAATTATGTAACAACTGTACACGGCTAATTGTTGTTTAGTGCAAATTTTGTATGATATTTATTTCAGTAAATGTCTCATTAATCAGTGATTTATTATCCGATTGTAGCAAATAAAGTATGATTTTGTTCGTCTTAAAATTCTACATTTTGTATTTTCGTGAAATTTGGTTTTCGTGAAATTTAACATCAAATATTTTAAATGGCCGCCATCATGAAACTGTTTAAGATATCGTAACGAAATTTTATACACTTATTTGACCTATCACGGTACACGTTCGCGCCAAATTTGAAGTATCTATATACAAAAATTCTCAAGTTATAAAATAATTTGTAAAAAACACAAACAGGCAGACAGACAGAAAACTAGGCATGTCAGACCCATATTTATAGGACGTTTTTTGATTTTCTTGACGTAAGGAACAAATACACAAAATATTTCGAGATAGTTTGTAAACACCCTGTATAGATGGGTGATATCCCATTTTAATTTTAAGTTATACCATTTCATTACCTTCACTTAAGTAATTGAATTGCAAATGGGTCTTAATATCACTTAAGAATAATATTACACAAATGTAGCTTTATAGCTTGTAGGAAGTTAGTGCAATTTATGTTTACTATAAGGGGTAGCTACCCCATTTTAATCTCTTTGATTGTAGGGACCACATTCTCTAAACAATCTTGGTAATAAAGTGTGCAAATTGTGAAATTTTTAGTGAAATTAGTTGAGTAGTTTTTGAGCATAATATAGAAAAATTAAACGTATAAATAATGATTAAATTTTTAGGATAGTTATCGCATTCCATCCATTTGACTTGTAATTCAATTACAATCGGTGTTGTATATCACGTAAAAATAATATTACATAATTTTAGCTTTATAGGTTAGAAAGTCAGTTTAATTTATATTTATTGTAAAGCAACCCCAATTCAACTCATTAGACTGTAGTAATTGTAATGTAAAACACTCCCGGATAGTACGGATAAAATGTGAAATATTTAGTGAAATCGGTCGAATAGTTTTTGAGTCTGTAGAGGACAAAGAAACAAACATTCATTTTTATATATAGCATACTAGCTGGCCCAATCCGGCTTTGCACGGATAGACAAATCAAAGATAAATGTATATTAACAAAAAATATACATCAATAAATATATTATATACTATGTATTTCTTATGGGGATTTTTATTAACAACCCAAATCCCCTAAAATTTCGAAGTTTTTAAAAATCTTTCTTAGCGAGCACCTAGGGCCCTAGAGGTAGCTACATACCAAATTTCATTCCAATCCGTTCGGTGGTTTTTTTTTGTAACTTTGACACCCCTCCCCCAAATTTCGAATTTTTTTAAAACCTTTCTTAGCGAGCTCCTAGGGCCCCAGAGGAAGCTACATACCAAATTTCATTCCAATCCGTTCGGAGGTTTTTTTAGTAACTTTAACCCCCCAAACCCTCCTAAAATTTCAACATTTTTAAAGCCCTTTCTTGGCGAGCACCTATGACCCTTGAGGAAGCTTCATACCAAATTTCATTCCAATCCGTTCAGTAGTTTTAGAGAAATCGCGATTTAGTAACTTTGACCCCCCCCCCAAACCCTCCCCTAAAATTTCGAATTTTTTGAAAACCTTTCTTAGTGAGCACCTATGGTAATAGAGGAATGTACATACCAAATTTCGTTCCAATCCGTTCAGTATTTTTTGAGAAATCGTGATCAGTGAGTCAGTGGATTTGTCTTTTATATTTATAGAAGACTAGGGGCTTTGCTCTAGTCTTCGGCCTCAGATGGCTGCTTCGCTTCGCTCGCAGTTGGAAAATTCGCTAAAGAATCTCGTTAATCTTTGGTTCGTTTGTACATAGGTGACCGAGCACAAATCAGCTGTTTTATTTGGCAGCTGACTCAAACTCATTAAACATTATCTTCATAAGATTAACATGGGAAATTTGAAGGATTGTTTGCCGGAGCTCCGTCTCGGGTTAATAGCGGCTAAATGGATGATTCGATCTTGAATCTGACGGAAAATCTCTGCTTTGAAATTTAATTTTCTACAACTTTTGTATTTAACATTTCTTGCTATCTCTTACCGCTTTCTTACTAAATGCGCTCAAAGTGGGATAATGAAGAAATTGAAAAATCTTTCCCACCCAAAAGGTGTTTAAAAAATGTTAAATTCTGGCAATTTTCCCAGAAGTTACTCGTCGAGCGCTTTAATTCAAGTATGAGGTCGAGGGGGGTGCGATTACGGGAAGTGCCTAATAATTAATGTCAGTGAATCAGTGTTACCGTCTAGCTTTATATAAGTAGATTATGTTAGTTTAACATTTCACAGATTTTCTTAGAGATCTGTAATTATATTTTCTTGGAGATTTGTATTCTCTGTAGTGATTTGTATATCCTTTTCAAATCTACGGTTTTAAAATTTTAGACACACGAATTTCCTATTCTCCAATACAAGGCATTAAGACATTTAAGTTTTCTAAGTTTGTTTTCAAAACAGTAGGTACTTTTTCCAGAATATTTGAATTCAACTCGCAAACTATCACAATTTCCGCCACCGTCAATATTTATACAAGCTTGGATCGTTTTCATAAAATTTGAATTGAATACAGTTTTTGAGGGGATCAATAAGTCAGAAAAGTTTAAAGACCCGCCCTTTACACGGCTTTTGTTCTCGGGCGAAGTGCTTTTCCCATTATGTCAAATGACTCGCTGTTTTATACAATACAATTTATCCCAATTTAGAAATCATTTTAAAACTAGTAGAATTTATTTTCGAAACACTATTTAACTCTTTTATTTAAACAATAGTTAGACCACGCAGCTGAACCGCTGACGTGAGTTGAGCGAATTTAAAAAATTAAGTTTATAGGCCTATGTTTTAGGCCTTTAGGGTTTCAACCAACAATTTGGGAAATAGGTCTATTCACGACGGTGCTGAATAGCTGCGAAATGGTTCGCACGCCATTCCGCATTTTTTGAGTATCTTCAATACATGAAGCATTGCGTGCTTCGCACGCCAACCCCCGTATTGGGAGTATCTTCAATACACCATGCATTGCTTGCTTCGCACGCCAACCCCACGGTAGAGTCCACCACATGGCTTTGAACCTGGTACTTCTATGGTATTTTACGTTGTGATCGATTTTGGGGAACCAAGCGAGCTATAAGGTCGGGTAAAAAAACAAAATGTGCAGAATAATTCGACCACGCAGCTGAACCGCTGACGTGAGTTGAGCAAATTTCCAAAATTAAGTTTATAGGCCTATGTTTTAGGGTTTCAACCAACAATTTGGGAAATAGGTCTATTCACGACGGTGCTAAATAGCTGCAAAATGGTTCGCACGCCAACCCCCGTATTGGGAGTATCCTCAATACACAATGCATTGCGTGCTTCGCACGCCAACCCCATGGTAGAGTCCACCACGTGGCTTTGAACCTGGTACTTCTATGGTATTTTACGTTTTGATCGATTTTGGGGGAACCAAGCGAGCTATGAGGTCGCGTAAAAAAACAAAATGTGCAGAATAATTCGACCACGCAGCTGAACCGCTGACGTGAGTTGAGCAAATTTCAAAAATTAAGTTTATAGGCCTATGTTTTAGGGTTTCAACCAACAATTTGGGAAATAGGTCTATTCACGACGGTGCTGAATAGCTGCGAAATGGTTCGCACGCCTTTCCGCATTTTTGGAGTATTTTCAATACATGAAGCATTGCGTGCTTCGCACGCCAACCCCCGTATTAGGAGTATCTTCAATACACAATGCATTGCGTGCTTCGCACGCCAACCCCACGGTAGAATCCACCACATGGCTTTGAACCTGGTACTTCTATGGTATTTTACAATTTGATCGATTTTGGGGGAACCAAGCGAGCTATAAGTTCGCGTAAAAAAACAAAATGTGCAGAATAACATCCTACATTGATATTTGTAGAAAACCCTCAAAAACAAATTAATTCTCGTAGGAAAAATCTCAAAACATAGTTACTTCCTGTCAAAAAACGTGCTTCCGATTGTTGAATTTTTTCTTGGCTAACGAACTCGTCCGAGCGACGTAGACAACCAACATGTGTACCAATTTTGAACCAAATCGGACTTGAAATGCGGTCGCTAGAGTGCGAACGACATATATATGATTTTTAATGACACCCCAAAACGTGTTCTGGGGACCATGATCGGTGCTCATTTGCTACTCCCGACCTTGGGTCTCACCATAAGGGCCACTGCAATAGCTCATTTTTCCTATGGAAATTCGCTAATAACTAACTATACCACTGCGTGCCAACACCTGTGCTCTCTTGGCTCGCCCAATTGCGTAGCAAATATTTCAGCCTATGTTTTGAATTTCAATTTATTTGTCTATGTTCTAAATGTGTTCTTATTTATAACGACCCTGGCGGCGTCCGATGGCGAAGCAAATGCAGATTACGACTGAGCGGTGACCTATACATAGATAATGTAAGACAGAGGTCGAATTAAACACGACCAACCCCAATAATACGAATTGCGCATGCGTTGTAATCTCACCATTATTGTATAATCAACATTTCAAACAAATTTTGATATTAACTAAATGAAACAGTACTATATGTAACACCAGATGTTTGACTTATAATACAGTAAGCCTTTTGTCTGCGTTTACCTAATCTAAAAAAACTGTCAGTTGTGAAGAATGTAAATTTGCCAGATTGGTTGCCAATAAACGTGTTTTGATTCATTGTAAGCGTAATCTAAAATGATGTTAAGTTTTAGATCCAAATCAGCTGTTTTATTTATAAAATGTAACAATATATGTTTGATTTGTCAAAAGCTGCAAGCTCTTGCACGAGTTTTGTGTCGCAATTTGTTGCGACAGCTGACAGAAAATCCGTTGACACGTGACAGTGCATTCAAGTAATTCCAACTTTCGCAATTTCCCCAACTCGTGTTGAAAATACTACTTGGAGTTGCATTATGACGTGATTCAAACGTGTAAAATATCAGCGGAAAATTAGTTGAAATATACTTTATTTATTATATTAATACAATATTTAGTTCACTTAACCAATACGTCAGCTTAGTAGGCCTACAGAGTTGGAAATTCCTTTGAATTAAAAACGTCACAAAACTTAGTAGTTCGTCAGATTTGGCAAGACCTGTACGATGCGCTGGCGGGAAGTTGGGACGCCGTCCGCTGGAGGGAAAGGGACATAGCACTATCACCATTGTCGGGACAGTCTTGTGTTGTATTACTTCCAGACCGAAGTGTTACGTTCAGAGCTCGGCAATAGACTGAGCCTTTCTGATCCCTCGCCACTGGAATTAACTCTACTGCCCATCTCGAGGTCACGGCTAATACTAGCAATTCTCTACTATAACTTATGAAATTAGGGTTTGCGCTGTGACTAAAGTATTGTTCGTCGGATTTAGCAAGACCTCTACGATGCGCTGGCGGGTTGGAAGAATTTAAGCAAGTGGGGACGCCGACCGCTGAAGGGGAAGTGACACCGCGCTATCACCATTGTCGCGACAGCCTTGTGTTTTACTACTTCCAGACCGAAGTGTTACGTTCAGAGCTCGGCAATAGACTGAACCTCTCCGATCCCCCACCACTTGAATTAACTCCGAATCTACTGCCCATCTCGAGGTCACGGCTCATGCTAGAAATTCTCTAGCAATTGATGAGTGTCAACAATGTGTAATTTCAACTCCTGTAAATCCTGTAACCCTCTGATCCCCACCACTCGAATTAACTCCGAGTCTACTGCCCATCTCGAGTTCAAGGCTAATACTAGAAATTCTCTACTATAACTTATGAAATTAGGGTTTGCGCTGTGACTAAAGTATAGTTCGTCGGATTTAGCAAGTCCTCTACGTAGCGTTGGCAGGTTGGAAGAATTTAAGCAAGTGGTGACGACGTCCGCTGGAGGGGAAGTGACACCGCGCTATCACCATTGTCGCGACAGCCTTGTGTTTTACTACTTCCAGACCGAAGTGTTACGTTCAGAGCTCGGCAATAGACTGAGCCTCTCCGACCCCCCACCACTCGACTTAACTCCGAGTCTACTGCCCATCTCGAGGTCACGGCTCATGCTAGAAATTCTCTAGCAATTGACGAGTGTCGACAATGTGTAATTTCAACTCCTGTAAAAGCGAGTGTACGTACGTGAGTTACGCTATAGTATAACAGTTGATTTCACCCATCATCTGTAATACATAAACAAAACCCAGCGTAGATTGTACATAGGCGTTATGTTTACAACTTGAATTAATAACATAAAGTCTTGTGAGGTAGTTTTTTTTAAAAATATGAGTTATAGAGGTAATGTAGGCTATAATACGTTACAAAATTCGTTTTGATGTTTTAAAATGAATATAAATACAATATTTTATCATGAATATAGTATTCATTTATAAAAACTTAATGAAGCGATACTGATTAGTTTAACTTCTAAAACATTCGTAAATCTTCGTATAACATCCTTATATAGTATTACTCAAAAGTGTTTTTTTTTTGGGGGGGGGGGGTCGCTAAGCGATATCTTCCTTAATTCTTCATGAAAATCAATTATTCGAGCATCATTTTAATAGAGCTCCCCGCTATTGACGAAAAATAGACAAACAGCTTAAAATTCATGTATCATTACAAAAATTTGTTTTAACAACTTGTATATTAGACTTCATACGGCTCCTAATGAAAGGCACCATCTTTTAATAACCTGTTTGACTAATAGGACAGCGATTTGTTAGATTGTTTACATTCTATATGCAAGTGTAATCTATCACACAAATCAATCAAATTAAACCAACGTAAATAAATAAATAAACGTAATTTACTTAATTAAATCAATGTATTGAATCAGGTAAGTCCTCCTAACATGCAAAATATTCTCACGAGTCAGCTAGTATAAACATATTCCATTATTAATTTCTTCATTATAACATTATTAACTTCTAAATCATTTGAGGTATCACTATAAAAAAATAAACGGTACCGGAAACTAGCACATACTTTCTCACATATTTAAATTATTATTACGTTCACTGCTAAGGACGCACATGTGAGCTTGACACTGAACACTATGAGGAGCGGCCGACGCACAGTGCAGTGCGTGCTTCGCATGCCAACCCCCGTATTGGGAGTATTTTCAATACACAGAGCATTGCGTGCTTCGAATAGGGCTACAAATAAGCCAAATTTCATCAAAATCGTTAGAGCCGGTTTTTTATACAAAAATAATAACAGATTTTTTAGGGGATTTTTGGCCAAAAAGAGGGTTGTTTTTCAAAATGTTTCAAAACCTTTTTTCGTGCATCTATACAGGCCTAATTGACATGTTTGGTGCAAATTTATTCGAAATCGATCGAATAGTTTTCTCTCTAGCTTTGTATAGTCTACATACAGACATACAGACAGACGTTTTGTAAAAACCACTTTTTTTTACTCAGGGGTCCCAAAACGGATATTTCTACAAAAATCTCCGCATCAATTTTTTTTGCGATCACTATACTTTCTCTATACTATAGTATAGTGGGAAAGTAAAAGCAATTAAAATATACTATTTTTATCTTTATATATAATAATGTAAATAAATATAAAATTTTTACAATAAGGCATACAGCTTTATAAAATCATATCTATATTTTACAACACTTAATTGTTTTATAATATGTAAAACTTTTTAAACTATTTGATTTGTCAAGATGAAATAAAAATCAATAACAAAATAATACTTTTATGTTTCTTGATATATAATAATATATTATGTAAGTTGTGCAAGCTAATCCTTATAATTGTACACATTTACCAGTTAAAAATTCTCCTCAGCATATTGGCCTGGATAAAGTTAGTTGTTTTTAAATTGATTTTTTTAATAATGTATTTCCGATGTGTATCAAATTAATCTGCCTGTGATTTTTCACGGAGCTTATCAGAATAGCTTATTATATGTAATTAACTATTTTATTTTGTGCAGGAACTCGAACTGCGAATAGAAACACAAAAACAGACACTGCAAGCTCGGGACGAAAGCATCAAGAAACTTCTGGAAATGTTGCAAAACAAAGGAGTCGGTAAGTTGCGACGAATGCGTTGATAATTTTATTGTAAAATGATGAGTTTAATTTGGCCATAATTTCCGCCCTACTACATTTTCCACAGCGTTCATAGAAAGTTGTTAGTTTGGTATTTCGGTCAACATGTTGGCGTATCAATTAAATTTTAAATATTGCAGAACCTGTTTTGTGTTAACACTTTGCCACAGTTCAGGTACGAAAACACGCAAAACAATTAGTCGAAAATTGTTTATATAATGAACATTCAATTCGACCCTGATGTACATTTCGTTAACCGCGTTACGATAATCGAAAGTTAGCAAGCTAGGATCGTGTTAATTAAAATAAAATTTCAATAACAATTTTTAAGAAGTCAAATGTATGATTTTGTAACCTACTGACTGTAAACCCGCTTAGAGTTGTCACAATTGTACCGTGTTTGGACTCATTTTGCGAGGAATAATATTTAGAGGTCAGAAATTAGAGTAAAAATGAAGTCAAGTTAACGGTAAGAAAAATGTGATTTTGTAACACAAGGGCTAGTTGGTCATAGGAGAACCATTAAGCAGGTAGCCCTTGTGAGTGTGTCTGCGCGTGTGGGAGCGAGGGTCGATTTTATGGTCTAGACTCTAGAGCGTTTGGCTGGTTGGACAAAGTATAAATAGTATTGTTTTTATCATGAACTAAAGGTAATTATTTTAATTCCGAAATATGCAACGACGTTGGGTTATCCTTTTTATGCTGTTGAGAAAGTAGAGTCTGCTATAGATGGCCAAGAATTCGAGTGGGCGAGTAACCCGACTGCGTAGTGGGAGAACACGATGCTATTTTGAAACGTATTACCATTTGAACCATTTTCATGCAATAACAAATAACACAGATATAACTAACCGGCTTTGATAAATCAAAAACAGTTTTAAAGTAGTCCTGTGCCAAACAGAATTTTGTTGACAAACTTGGCTTTGTGAAGGAATATTTTATAAATTAAGTTTGGTTTAAGCAGCATTTAGGTTGAATTCTACCAGCAGAGGTTTGCCCTGGTAAATTATCAAATCAAACGTACGGCAGTTATAGGGAATTTTTACTCCCACCAATAAATTTCTCGTTGAATGGCGATTTTTAGTCGTTTATCACGTGATATAGTCATAATTTAAAAGTTAAATGAACTCCAACATGGCGGCCAAAATTACTGAGCTTATACAAAATTACATTGTTTAGCTGCAAGTGTAACGAAAATTGTGGTAAAACTGTAAAAGAGCGTACATTATAGCCGCCCAGTGAAATACTAATTTTCCGATAACACTTTAATCTTTGATAATAATCAATGCTATAATTATATTAATCTTTTGCAAAAGTATTTTAAGGAAATATGTATAATTTAGCTTGCAATGAATTTAGTAGCCATGATCTTTATAAGAGATTTAAGCATTTCGAAAACTTTGTCCCCTCTAAGTGTACACTAGTACGCAGGCCGACAAATTTGGATTTTCGGCGCCTATGCTCAGATTCCAATTTACTGCAGGTTGAGATTCTTCGAGCGAACAATCGCCTTTATGGTATCGAATAGTAGAGTCACTGTGCTAACTTTGAGTATTGAAACTTTGACGTGAAAATCCTTTCGAAAACACAATTTTTTTAGTAATTTTATATTAAGTATTTTGCTTTTCCTCACTAAGCTCTAAATTAATGGTATCGTGCCAATCAAAACCCAAGCTTTTAAAGTACTTAAAGTTGTGTGTTCAATGTGTCTGTTAGGATTTGTTCATACTGAGGTGATATATCGTAAACGGTATGCGAAAAAATCGCTCTTGCATAAAACCTGATCTCCGTATTTCCATTCGTGTGTGAAGTATGAAATTGCGTATAGGTATCGCCAGATATCTTGGGGAAAACCCTGAACTATTACTCAACTTGGAAACTTACGCCGACAATTCTACTGGGAAGGTGATTGCTAAGATTAACATGAGTCATACAAGTTTAATGGTGTGGCCAAACCTGATGTTTTTAATTTAGAATTCAGAACAATTTACTTTTCACCCCCACACATTCCTTCTTGTCTCGTGGACAGTTTTTATCCATCTCTTAAGATATTTGGTGGAACTATAGTAGATTTCAGGTAAATTAGCGAGACCATAGTTTCGGTTTTAAGAACAATGGCTGCTTGTCTGAAACTGAAAAAAATTACTTTATTGAACGTTTATTGACTAAATTTGGAATAAATTTTGTGTGAGAACGAGATGGTGAATCTATGGAATACGCTGGGATTGGCTACGAAAGTGTACGGTGTTTATGAATTGAGCTTGGGTATTTTGGATACTAATGGTGGTTCGTAAACCAGACATAAGGGATGTTTTCGTCTGACCTGCGGAGGTGCAGGGTCAGTGATGATTTGATGGATGTGTGTATCGAGACCCTTCGGCTCTGTGTTTGACTCTATTAGTTAATTTTAGGATGAAGTCCTCAAGTGTGGGGATTTTGTACTCTTGAGGATCTATTTCACACGTAAAAAAATATATCTGTCAAAAGAGTGCCAACGATAAAGTCTCAATGCTCACAGTTTGTTGTATGACGAAAATCGAAATGACTACCATCAGCGCCCAACAGGAATCGGTATCTAAGTAAAGGCACTAAAAATCTGAATCTGTATTTCGGTCTGAGTATAAAGAGTACCCCTGATGTTATGCATTATTTTTTAATTTAAAGGATACCAACCTAATTGGTAACTGACGGGGATGTCAATTAGCCCCGAAATCTAACTAAAAACTATAAATTTGTAATTTTATATTTGTGTCATAACCGTCAGTGATCCTGTTGTAGTCAATGAACTGGCTGCGGTTTCAGTATCGCTGGGCTATTTTCAAAGTTTTTCTAAACAAATATCGAATAATATTTAGTTATCCAGATAGTTGGAACAAAAATTAATACAAATTTGTGTTCATGAAAAGATTGCAGATCACAGAAAGATTTGTTTTCACAGGATTTAAAAAAAATGGATATTTTTCTGAATGTATTTATTAAGAAAAACACAGTACAAGTAACTTGTGTTAACAAAATCAGGACTACAATTAATGAAGTTTACAATGGATGAAATTAGCAATCAAAAGTTGATGACAGTAATGTCAACTATGTTTAGTGGTGTATGAAGGTAAATTAGAGCTTCGTATAACAAGTTTGCAACTGTAAAGAGATAATTTTAGGGAATTTATTATATGAAACATCTTTTCGTTTTAAGAGTCGCATGAATTGTTAAATTGTGAACCTTTCCTGCCTTTTGGGGTCTTTAAAAAACGTTTCCAATTTTCTGAAACTGATGGTCTGTGAAAAGTAATTTTAAGAGCTTTATTGTTGACTATTGACTGTCAATGAAGAATGTATGGCAAACTATCAACTTAAGAAGATGGTTCGCAATGTGGCTAAAGTACAATGGTGTTGATATACAATTAATAATCTACATGTTAAGAGTATGCCCCACATTGGGCGACGGTTATTTATACATCACACATTTTAATTCGTCACGCGGTTCCCGTTTATCTCTTTTAAATAGTTACAAACTACCACATTATCAAATCGTTGCTTATGCATATCAACCATAAACTTGTGAGATAAAAACTGTACAGCATAACCAGACTTGTGTAAGAGGGTATGAGAGTGGAAGTAAAGTAAACGGTAGATGACTATGACCTGGTCGTTGGTTTTAGTGTTTTTCTACTTTTTTCTGCAACATTTAAGTAAAAAGGATACGTCGTAATTGAAATTACGCGCTGAAGAGTTCACTGTAAGAAAATAGATACAAATATTTCTTTTGCGTTTTCATTTTGTTCATCTTTCGCGGTTCAGAGAAATCGCAAACAATGATTTCTTAAACATTTTTCACAAATGAACCTAAATCACAACTAAACCTATTCTGTATCTCCCAAACGTGCAACACATCTATACAATTGTTTGAAAATCGGTTACGTGTTATTTTAGTTTAATCGTAATAAACATATTTTCTCTATTGTGAGATTTCACTTATAAATTATAGTTTCCTAAACTGTCAGTGTCGGGTGAAATGCCTATAGTTTGTCCAAACAGCCGTGCGCTCTGAACCGTAAAATCGAATTAAAATCGACCCTCGCTCAACACGCGCGGACGCACTCACACTGCCTACCTGGCGCTAATCTTTCTTCTATGAATCTGCACTCTGGGCAGTGTGAGTGCGTCTGCGCGTGGGGAACGAGGGTCGTGTTTACTTCGATTTTATGGTTCAGAGCGCACGGCTGTTTGGACAAACTATAAATTGGGCATTCCGTTAACAAAGTCTTAAATTATCGTCCGCCATGTTGGAAAACTGGAAATGTTATATTTAATGGTCCGAACTAGTTAGGGAAGGTTTACTATTTGAATTTTCAATAGCTCTTATCTCTAGAAATACCTGTGCCTAACACGAAAAAGAGAATTCAAATATTTGAAATTTTTTTCTACCAATATCTTTGAATTTTATATTTGATTGGCAATAATATGTACTCATTATATACATTGCACCAATGAACATTGTATGTAAATGTGTTTAAAAAATCTATGCTATATACATATCAAACTTTAACTTGTGACATTTTAACAGAAAAATCAACTAAACAGAAACACAAGTTAAATAAAATTATTCAAACTGTTTTGTTCGAGAAATGTAATTACGGTAAGAACGTTTAAGCTCTTGTGTGTTTTAGTGTTCTCGAAATATGTATAACTATTGTTGTGTCTATGTATACTATGCAAGCCATTGAACACTCACATTTTCGTTGGGTACGACAAATTTTCTTTGGAATTGTTAGGTAAGTCACAACAATTATATACTTTAAAACAATTTTGTTTCACCTGTTCTCATAAAAGGGACGTCTGTTTTAGGCAAAGAGGAAGAGAGGCATATGTTACACCAAATGCAAGCAATGGCACAAAAACAGGTGGTTAAAACAAAAATTCTGTAGCCAGAACATTCTTTCCTCTTATTTGTTATTTATTTAGCGTCTTTTTGTATTCGTTTTTATTTTTATTTTTTTTAAATTTGTTTATTAATTTGGTTTTTTGTTTCGGAATTTTGTCATTGCACCAGTTTATTAACAAAATACACTTTATTTTCTGCATCACACTTTGCGACAATCTATGCAAAAATGTTTGAGCGTGTGTTCAGTGGCATTCACTCAGCGAAACGTGAATATAAAGTCAGAAAATTTGTGAAAAGTTTGACACGACAAACGTTACATTTGCCATTTACTGCGGAATCAGTTTAGTAGTTTTAAATCAGCTGATTTAAATTGTCTTATGCAATGGAAATTGTGTCATTACTGTACAATGAGTTTACAAAATGTGGACTACTAATCGTCTCACCTACAGGTTTATTGCATTATTTAGAATCCGTCTCCATAGCGCCAAGTCTCCATAGCGCCAAGTCTCCATAGTGCCGCGTCTCCACAGCGCCGAGCGGGTACCTGGCATAATCTGACGGTTTTGACAGCCGAATTGGAATGCACAAAAGCAACGAACCGTGGTAATGGCGTGTGCCCAACTGAGCATAGTAGATGATCAGCACTGGAATGACGCAAATTTTGCATACATTTCATTGCAGACATGATACGCCTCGAATTCTAAAGTAACATAATGAGTTTTATGTAATTTTATCTCGTACTTTTGAGATGCTCGCAGTTAATCTTGAATGACTATGTAGAGCCACTTATATATTACGAGAATGATTTGGTTTAGTATTACAAATCAAGTCTAGTAATATAAACAGCGGCCTTCTGGGCATTACCTAACCTAACCTAATACTCCTCGAATTCTAAAGTAACATTATATTTTTAGTTTGATAAAAATATGACAAATATTTATTCCTTCACCACTCATTGAGCCCGGCATTGAAGATATTAACCCTCGTCACTTCTGCATCACTGAGCAGACCCTTTGATAATTTATAGCCTCGTTGCTGAGGAGACTAAATTGGCCCTCGGCGCTGTGGAGACGTCACCCATTATTTACATGTACCTATAAATAGTTTATAGAATCATAGAATCAGAGGTATTAAAAATGCTCCGTATTCCCCCGCCCATTTTTTTTTTTTTACTTTTTGTTTTACTAAATAATTTTATTTCTTAAACAGTTTAACCGATTTAATTCAAACTTTGTACGCTACTCACCGATGTAAAGACGTAGTTTGAAAACAAAATCAACTTGTTTAAATAATTCGTTTTAAAATGGCGGCCATTTAAAAATTTTAAATAAAAATTACTTAAAACCGTAAATTTGTATAAAAAACGTCGAGTAAATTTGTGTAGCCAGTTAAATTGTCTACCTAATAGTAGGCTATAAAATTAGGTCACACATTATATATCATCATTATATTTTATCTCACATTATATTAGGGGGATTCATGCAACCTGTGCTAAATGTTTAATGTGTTATCATGTTAAATTGCTATTTGAATTTTAAGTGAAGGACCCCTTGTGCTAATGTCCTAAAGTGTTATTTGCTGTGAGGTAATCCTTAACTTTAGGCTATTTTGTTAATTATTCTTGCATTTCTGTTGCCGTAGGTCAGCTGAGGGTCGAATAGTAAATTTGCGCCGAAACTGTAATACCCTACGCACTTTATAATTTGTGAATTATATTTTAGATAAAATTAGGCCTCATTTTCTGCATGTTTTGGAAACATATTTTGTGTTTTCGTGATCTAGGCTAAACGGCTAAAGTTTAGAATACGCCTTCTTACCATATTCTTTAATTTTTAAAAGAGATTTTTTCCCTACTTAATAAATAATGTATATATTACATTTTTGTATTTTTACAACAAGATTAAGGACTCTTTTTGGTTCGTTTTTGCAAATATATTTCTGCAAACAAAATCAAATACACAGAAATGTTCTTTGTACTTTTCTGAACACGAAAATGCATGTCAAACTTCGTCGGATTCTCGGAAATTAAAGAGAGGAGAAGATGTTTATTTTCCTTGCTCCATCGTTTCCCCAATTTCTTCCGAATTCTTTTCACGGATTCGAAATTATTATTATTTTCCATCGCAAAGAAACAGGTAAAACACAACTATAATAAACAACCTGTTGTTGATTCAAGCTGAAAACCTCAAATTAGACCTACCATCAACAAGAGTTTTACGACGTTAACACTGGTTTGGCAGACCCCAGGCCATGCTAAAGTCGAGTGTGCTATCGACTCTAAGTAGCACACTTCTGTCAAACGAGTTTCTCGATTTTAACACACCTAACACGTTTAACATACTTAGCACAGGTTACATGAATCCCCCAATATCATTTGTCAAAAGTCAGTGCAGTACAATCACGGTCGCAAGTTGTAAATTAATATGATTTCCTTACGCACTATAACACAATATATTTTAATTCGATGTATAAGGAAGTCATATTATCTAGGAACTTGTGCCTCGATGGCGTTGGCTACAGTTTTATCAGAGATTGATCACGTGATGATCCTTCCCCTAGCGATTCTGTTACGCCTACGCGCTACTCCCGCTATAAATTTCCAAAAATAGTTGAACCGTCGGTTTTATTGTTCTTCTTCTTCTTCTTCGTATCTCCTAGGTAGGTATATCCACTTCGTCCGGGATAGGTGGGGCGATTGTCGTGCGGCTTGCATAACCAAAAATTTTACGAGGCGAAATTTTCAAAATTTCATAACTTTCGTGCTTGTCGCCGGATTTCGTTCGGATGTTCGCTGAAATGGTTTCTAATGCGGGTACTTCGCTTCTATAAACAGGGTGTTCTGAAAACACTATAACACATTGTTATATATTTTATCGCACATTATACTATCATCCGTCTGAAGTCGGTGCATATTACATCATCAGAAAACAAATGGCGTCGTTATCTGTCGCAACTTGGTGCAAAAAACGTAGTCCTATAAGAGCCTATGTTAGGACTCAACTCTGAAGAGAACTATATTCCCATGCATTGCAGCTATGGATGTTGATACCGTCAAACTATTAACGCTGCTTTATTGTTTTGCTCGATAATTTAAAAAATCATCCGATCGGTTGGAAAAATGAATTACAAAATGTACGCTTAAAATTTTTTTATTAAAATACACTGCTTTTAAGTTGTTTTTATTAAATAAAATACTAAGTAAAATAAGTTGCAAGACGGGAAAAAAAAGGTATATATATACATATATATATTAATATTATAGATATACATTACTTAGTTGTTAAACTATTGCAACTGGAGACATAAAAATTAATTTTTATTAAACTTTTTAAACTTGCTGCCATTTTGAAACGATTTATTTGATTAAACTGGTTATTTTATATGAACTAGGTCTCGACGTGGTTAATTTGAAATCAATCGGTTTAATTGTTTTATAGTCTTTCCGCTCGGCCATGATACCTGACTTCTCGGAACTCAACCCCCCATGCCTACCCGCTCGCCGGGCCTGCCGGTGGCAAACAATGTCTCACCTAGTGGAGGGGAAGTTGAGTTCCGAGAAGTCAGGTATCACGGCCGTGCGGAAATACTATAGAGATACAAATTATTCATTGAAAACCCAAATTCTGGCTAAACGGATCATTTTAGGATCTATGATTATTGGAACGTTTTATTTTAAACGATGCAATGTCACGTAGGCGAATCATTAGCCACAACTTTTTAAAGCATCTGTGTAAACAAATAAATATACTTCCCGGTTCCGCTGCATCTCCACCATGTTGGATCTGTTCTCCAATAAAGATAAATAGAGATAGTGCCAAGTAGAGTGAAGCGTCACACGAGCATGCGCTGTAACGTCTTACCCTCTCCTACTCGACTGTGAGTCTTCAGAACAGTCACTACCAAAAAGTGTTTTATATAATATATAATCAACACGACTACATAGCAGCCATGAATTAGGTAGGGCAGGCGGCTCTGACTGTACTAAACCGCGAGAGGGGAAATGTGGCGGTAGCCGGTGTAGGAGACTTGCACATTCCCCTCTTCGCGCTCCATCCTAATTGGCGCTATCTGTACTAATTTAAGAATAAAGTTGAACATAAATAAGTTTTGTACAGTCAAATTAAGACCATTTAGGCTCATCTTATATATCGTGATTTTCAGTAAAACTCACATTCTATACTATCCTGCGAACTGTGGTTGTATGTATATATTCGTTCTTGAAATACGTTTTCTAAAGAGTTTGATTCGGTTTCATTTGAATGTGATTTTCGTATGAGAAATTCCTTGATGCTGATCTCATCTTGGGAAATCCGTTTTTTGTAGACAACAGAAAATATAAATAAATATAATAAAATACAAATAAATGATATACTGCGGATTTTTTAAGGTGAAAAGCACAACTGGCTGTCATCGCCTGAGTCGGGTACGCCGACCCGTCAGCTACAACGCCGAAGGAATACTGAGGAAGTGCTAAGTCGAAGTACTATAGAAATCGTGTCAAAACATGAAGCACCATCGCTGACATAACGCAAATCTAACTGAAAATTGTATTGTCTCTCTATTATGATCAAAAATTACTGTCATTCGCGCAAAAATTCTGACCCTACCGCGCATGCGTCAGGATTCAGGTCACCGGTGTGCAAGTGCCTCTGTCTGAGTATACATGAATTTGTTTGCGTTTGCTTCGCCTTGAGATAGGTGGGCAAAGCGAGAAGGGGCGATGCCTTTTAGTGTAAAACATAGGTCACCTTTTCTCTAAATATTCGTAAAAAGCCATGTATAATAATAAACCTGTACTTAAATGTAATTAATAAAATTTATTTTATACTTTTTCCGTGATGCCTTGGATTGTAATATACTATACATTGAAGGGTTGTCGAAACAGCTATTTAGCTCTGCCTACATACTAAAAGGATTGATGACCATTTAAGGTATTTATTGTATAATTAAATTAAGTGTAGTTCTCCACTTAGCTTATGATTTTGTAAATATATATTACAATAACATTTTTTGATATTTTGAAAAATTACTTCCTGCGTTAATTGTCTGAAAGAGAAGCATTTGAGAAAGCAAACGTATGCTTGCAGAAAATTGTAACCTCGAATACATTAGTCGAGGAACAAGATTGTGCTAACTTACTTTACTAAACTTCTTGAAGGGTTGTTTATTATGTCAACTAATACAACTAATACTACAGTTGTGGACAGCTGAACTCTGAACTAGCAAAAAGTTAGCGTCTTCCTCCCGGCCGACCCTAATTAGTGTCGCTTGGCTGAACTCAATGAAAACAAGTACTAGGTACCTAATAAAAAAAAGTCGGTTAAATTATTGTCAAAAATTATTAAAAAATACGTTTTGTATTTAAATTTCGATTATTTTTATACTAAATTCGATGTAAATCGGCCAATTTTGACCAACTTGTACCGACAAACTAGTTTTTCTTTTTACAACTAACATTGAATGAACAGTGGAACTAAAATACAATTCATATAAAAACGTGAGCATATGGAGGGACAAAAAATTCTCTATGTATGATTGTAATAATTTGTATTGCTTCATAACCAGAACAAATCTCCGGTTTCTAGGAAAAGTTGAAAACATATTTAATATATTGGGGACTAAGTTTTAGAATTTTTGAACAGTCTATAGGCCTACATAATCACGCATATTACACTGACATTTGCAGTAAAGTTACAATGTTTTATGAATTTATTAAAATGAAATATTGAAACAAATCTAGCCTATTTTCATAAAGTGGATCGTAACCCTTGTCATAAAAGCGCAACAAATGTAGCCTACACTGCACACTGCGTATACAGTATAATATTGGATTTAATATATTTCCGTAGGGAGTTAGTTTTGATTTTTATCAGCAACTGTATTCCCTTTACGGCATAGCGCTTGTTGTCGGAATTTACTGCCACAATAGTCCCGACAATGTACGTTTAACGGTTAAACGGAAACATTTTTAATTCGGGGTAAATTGACGACTCTCGGATGTTTATTGCATTGCAGTGCGGAATAATTTCATATGTGATGCGATAGTGCAAACTGTGTTGTTCTGTTTGTAAAGCACAGAATCTGGTTAAACATTTGTTTAAAACCTGACCCAACATAACCTAACGAGATCTAATAACCTACTTCAGTAATACTAGACAAGTACATCCTAACCTAAAAGAATTTAAAAAGCCTAACTTGACCAAATCAATAGTTCACAACATAACGAGGTTGGAACTACAGAGTATTAGAATCAGCGACCAAGGAATACTATGGACTGGCAATGCCCATGCACAACGCATTACGGGAGTTGAAGCCGACCACGCCCACTCATAGGTGAAAACATCGGATATTTTGTCCGCGACCGGTACACATTTTAATTCGCCGCGTTTCATTAACACCGTTTGAACACACAGTGTTGAGATAAAATTCTGAAATTTTAAAATATTGCTTAAAACACTATGACCGTGCTGACGGTATCAAACAAAAATAGAAAAATTTATTTTATCTAGCGGGAAAAAATATAAAGCAAAGAAAGTCAACGTTTGTGTTTAGACATATGACATGAAATTTAGGCATAGCGAGAAAGTTTTGTATTTTTTGGGCAGGTGATTTGTCAAAGCGTCAAAGTTGTCGGAAATCAACAAAAAAAAAAAATTCTTTACATTGCTTTGTAAAATGCTTAGTTTAGCCTTTAGGCTGTGGTATAGTGACGAGTTGGTTTGATTGTTTTGTGAACCGGCGCGCTGACAACACCATCGCTAATCTACTGTATCTACAAGCCTTGTCATTAATTTATAGCTCTATTGCTTGTTCTATCACTATATTGTACCATACATTCATGGTCCGAGTAATTATAATTTAATAAAAATTGTTAATATATTAAAATTGTATAATAAGAACAATAACAATAAGGAAACTGAATGAGTTATACGGTTTTGAAAGAAAGCAACATTTTATTCAAAATTATAAAATTACAAAACAATCCTCGCCCTAGAATAAAAAATAAAACCACAATATCCATCTTAAATCGCAATGTTGCTAACTTTACTCACAAAAATATTCGTTAAATAGACAAAATTGCGAATTTAGAAGAAATCAAAGAAAATTAAAAATATAATTCCAATCAAACTAATAATTACTAATTATACTAATTATTTACTGAAATACTATAAAAACTAGTCTGCAAACCTATAAAAACCTTTTTTCCTTAATTTGTTCACTTAAAAAAAACCACCACTCATAGGTGAATCGGCTTCAAGCCTTGCGCGACATTGCCAGTCTATAGTATTCCTTGGTCGCTGATTAGAATTAAATATAGAGGTGCTATCAAGCGATGCGGTGGTGAAGCCACTTTGCAGTTAGTGTGCCACTGAAGATGGCGCCCCCCCCCCCACTCCGCACCGTCACTGCGAGACACAGTACCGAGCGTCACGTCCTCGCTCCGCATCTACCGTAATAGGCCATTGTATTTAATCAAACATGTTATAGGTATATTATGGTTTAATAAATTAGTGTTTTAAATCCACATAGCGTTAGAATTAACAGTTAAAAATGTTAAAAACACTCTTTTATCATAAAAAGTTGGCCTAGACAACATAATCAAATTAACTTGAATAATAAAATAGTGGCTGTTAACTGTTAGCTATATTAATAATGTTGTACACAGTATTCTCAGATTAAAAATAATGACATTATTATTTGTAGATCTATTGCATACGAAATCGATATCTTTTATAGTTTCGGCTCAAATATGTTTCAACTTTAAGGTACTTAATGTTTTCAAAACATGTTTAAATTATTACTAACTAATGCACTTGAACTAAAACTATGTATTTGTTTAACGAACTACACTTTAAATTTAAAAAATGGTATGCAGTTTACGAACAAGTTAACACGATACAGCCACAGAGCGTGGACTGTGGATACCTTCGATAAGCGCATTGAGTGCGCGCCGGCCGCAAATTTACCTATCGTTTCTGGCTAATGTATAGGTCGTATCGAAAAGAAACAAAAAGTTATAAACCTTGTTTAACTGGCTACAACTTTGTCACAGGTTGTAGCTCTCTGACCAAACAGAACGTTAAGTAGTAGGCGACTTTTAATTTCATGTCAAGTTTAAAATGTCTAAATTTTTGTTGAAGTTGTTTCGAGATTACATAAATACTAGAAATGTAAAAATTATAACTCTGACTTTGTTAGCACCAGTAACTTTTTTTCTGACAATGTGCAAAGTTTCATAAGATTTCATCAACGTTTAGTTGTTCAAATCGTCGTGTAAGTGAAGCGCCGTCTTTTAAAAATGAGCGCTCCCGGACCACTGATTTCGCTTTCTATCACTCATCATGGCCGCCGTGCCTGATGAAAAGTGGCTCCACTGCCGTATATTGGTCTCTTACTCGATAGCACCTCTATATAATTCTAATGCTCTGTGGTTGGAACATAACCTAACCTCTCTCTCCTAGGTCAAACTGACATAACCTAGATATTATTCAATCTCAGTTTTAATATGTATTATTTAAAAACTAATCATACATACTACGAATGTTAATTTTGCGCAACTTTTGTAAAACTAAATTATAGTTGAACATGGGAGCCCATGATATTTTCTAGAGGGAGCTAGACCGGGGGGTATGGAGATTAAGGAGTACCCAGGTACGTCGCTATGGGGAAGCAATTAGGCGTCAACCCCCCTATAATAATTTTAAAATCCAAAGAGTTGGAACATTTGAAATTTTGAAAAAAAGTCTTGATTTTGATATTGGATTAAATTGCACTCAAAACTCCCAAACCTTGGGTTTCGAAAGTTTTTCTTACTAACTACCAACATTCAAAAATAACAAGCAAGTTATAACTTAAAAACCAAACATGTTGGGCGTACATTGTGTTCTTTTAAATGAGGTTCTGGGAAATTTAGTTCCAAACCTTGTTATTGTGGCAACACTGACTGTCGCTGACTCACCATTATGTCGTGCACCGCGCCGGGCCAGTGTTGCCAGATTGGGTATTTTTCCCCCAAAATGAGGAAATATATGGGAAAGTATGGAACACTTTTTAAATAATATAATGAACATGTTGAAATTCTTGTAAAAACTCTTAAAGTAGCCTAGGTACTTTAATATAGCATGTGCAGTATTAAGAACCCTACGTTGTGAAGTCGATTTTTCAAAAAAAAATCCAAAGATGAGCAACCAGGGCCCCATTTTCACTGGGATTTATTCCACACGACATAACCCAGGGCCCCTTCTGCGCGTTGGGCCCCCCCCCCCCATAATATAATATAATATTAAAAATATTCTAGCGCTAATCCACTTTACCTGATATTGACCTTAAATAATTGTCTTAAAAGAAAAACACCTGAATATAATTAATTATTAATGTAATTTCACATTTGTTTTCATTTCCCAGAGAGCTAGGGAATCGTGGCCCCCTCTGCCTCCGGGTGTTCCCTTGTTCTTGAAGTCTTAATTAATTTTAACTCAGTATTATTCCCACAAAATTAATTAAAAACATAATATTACGATTGTGCTATACCTTTCGTGTCGAAGAATTCAATCTTAAAGAACTATGTATGTGCTTATGCAACTTTCGTTGTCCGTCTTCTCTAAGCGCTAACCTCAGTTTACAGAGTACGCCTACTGTGTTAAGTTTTCAATTGTTAGTAGTTCTATTCAATAACTAGCCTAAACTTTAAACAATGTAAGGTTAGTGAGTAAACGAAATTGAAATAGATACCCACAACATACGATACTAACTGATCATGAACCTTGAGCACAAAACTGTGATTTTATTAAGCGAAATACTATGTTATTGTTTCTTTGCAGTTTATTATTTTAAAAAGGCTTGTTAATAACGAATTTTTTCACAATTTTAATTTATCGGACCGATATAAATCTAATTGAAATTTGAGTCGAACCAATAACACAGATCTAGTTTGAACGAATCACGGATGAGGGTGAGACTTGTGGATAAAACGAGTTTGATAGATTAGGTAAACAATTTTCTATAGTAGGCTTACGCGTTAATTATGTAACCACCTTCAGTTGCTGAGTAAATCTAGTTAAAGAGATATAGGCTAAGTAACGAATTAATAATTTTAGTAGTTGGATTTGGACTACGTGAGGGAGGAGTCTGATTCGTGTTACGACAGAGTAGGGTGGAGCCTAATCTGTGATAACACAGATGTGGGCGGAGACTCATCCGGGATACCACAGAAGAGGGCGGAGCTTAATGTGTTATTAGTCAGAAATGGGTGGAGCCTAATCTGTGACAACACAGATGTGGGCGGAGACTGATCCGGGATACCATAAAAAAGGGAGGAGCTTAATGTGTTATTAGTCGGAAATGGGTGGAGCCTAATCTGTGATAACACAGATGTGGGCGGAGACTGATCCGGGATACCACAGAAAAGGGCGGAGCTTAATGTGTTATTAGTCAGAAATGGGTGGAGCGTTAAGTGTGATTGAAACGAGAGTATAAAATAATTATTTTTAACAACAAAAGTCGTTTTTAAAGATGGCGTTCTTACAAAATGTGTTAACAGATGCAAATATATACATTGCAGAATGTACTCGAATCAAAAACTATACACAACTAATAATATTCCGATTACACGACAAAAATTGAAGATAACTTTTTATTTTATTATTATTATATTTTTTTACTAGACAATATTTCGATTTATTCATATCCCTTGAATGGCAAATGTAAACATGAAATACGTAACTTGAATTGACTTTATATTCTGGTTTCGGAGCATATTTTTTCCGACGCACTTTTAGTTTGTTGATCCTTTAGTTGGCCGTGTCGTTGACGTTGCTTTGGATGTTCGTAGGTGGTAAAATGATAGACCAATTGGAAGACCAAACTAAGAAGGAGTTAGAAGCGAGACTGGTAGAGAGCGAGAATTTGATACGCCACTATGAGTCAGTCGTAAGGAATCGCGACCAGGAACTCAATATTACTAAGCGAGTGAGTAAGGCGAATGAGTATTTAATCTGAGTATGAATGTCTTGCATGGGGCAATCCTCGAAAAAGTTATTGAGCTCCTGCTCTGTTCCTCTGACCGTCAGGGCGAATTTCCGAGTGGAAACTTTAAATTTGTAAAGCTAAAGGAAAAAGCAAAACTGCTCTGTTTAAATACGACGAAGTACAAACCGGGACAGAAAGCAAAATACATAAAAAAAAGATAGTAAAAGAATGAAAAAACTCCAAAGAATTTTCCAAAACATTACAGTTAAGGCACAAGTTATATATTTTGTATTGTGTTTGTCGGTGTTCATTATTGTATTTAATTTTCCCCTCTTTACGTTCATTTAAATTTATTTTATTTTTTTGATAAAATTGAATCAAATTGTATTATACTTTAATATGATCGTGGTTTCATACTGTAAAATGAAATATAAATTATTATCATGTTTTGTTTTAATCTTTGGTTTTATTACATTTAATAACTTGTGTTTAACTTATATTAAAACAGTAAATTTTGTACAAATGTGATTTTCCTTTGTTTTTTTTATTATATTTTGTTACATAATTAATTCTAAATTTTCAAATCATTGATCATAGATAATTTTAACATTGCATGAATCAAAATAACCCATATGGAATGCTGAGAAGTATTTGGTAATAGTTTTCTAAATCCGTTGCTTAGTATTTTATTCGAAATAATTTGGATTTTTATCAGTTTTAAAAGATTTGTTTCAATTAATTGTAGAATACAGGGTGTTTCGCGAAGTTCTCTCGGCACTTTCAGAGCACATTTTTGAAGTAATACTAAATGAAAAAGGGAATTTTAAAAAAACAGAGAGGTGAAATTAGATTTGGCGCATACTTTTTTTATTTAATATTTTATAAGTTTACCAAAAACAAAAACATTCTTTTTCAAAATGGTGGATGCTATAAAATGTTAAAGGTCAAACTTCTCGAAAGCAGTTAACGGTTATAAGAGACAAATAACTCGAACATGAACCAAGTTAACGACTACGGAAAACATAAAAAGTCGCCATTTTGAAGACCACATTTGTATTTTGTATGACATCCAAGCAAATTTTGGTTCTAGGTTAAAGTTTGGTTTTATAGACATCTACCAAGAAATATGTTTTTGTTGATAGCTTTGTTTTAAAGTTTTTAATAGCCTATTGTTTTAAACATTTTCTGCTAAGCAAACTTTTACAAGATATATACAGGGCGTCCGGTAATTACGGGATCAAATTTCGGGAAATGGTTCTATGGGTCAAAATAAGAAAAAAAGTTCATGTAAACAAAGGCCCGAAAACGCTTCGTTTTCAGTTTATCCGCCATTTTGTTTTTTGTACAAAATAAATCGTATCCAGAGAACGGTTTGATTGATTGAATTCAAACTTAGTATGAAGTTTAACCTAACAATGATATGTCTCAAGAGAAATAAGCGATTAAATCCAATCATGCATTTAAAAATGGCGGCTGTTTGAAAATTTCAAATCTGAGTTACTCAAAAACCGTACATTTTGTCGAAAAATGTCGAGATACCTTTTTTGTAGCCCTTTTGATTCCCTATCGGATGGTGTAACTGTCAAAACAATCGGATGAAGGGTAATAGGTAAGTTAAAGGTACATGCAATGATATGTATATTAAAGGGATAATACCAAATGTACATACAATTTTGCTGTGTTTACTGTGTTGGTATATTATGCCGGGTTGAACAAACCAATTATTGCACATAACTTAACTATTATCCTTCATCCGATTGTTTTACAGTTACCCATCACTATCCGACAGGGATTCAAAAGGACTATAAAAAAGGTGTCGACATTTTTTGAAAAATGTACGGTTTTTGAGTAATTTAGATTTAAAACTTTCAAACAGCCGCCATTTTGAAACGCATGATTGGATTTAATCGTTTATTTTTCTTAAGACATAT
Organism: Philaenus spumarius; assembly: GCA_018207615.1. Taxonomy (NCBI): domain Eukaryota; kingdom Metazoa; phylum Arthropoda; class Insecta; order Hemiptera; family Aphrophoridae; genus Philaenus; species Philaenus spumarius. The sequence goes on along the minus strand of JAGFPH010004907.1, from coordinate 70,099 downwards.
CCTTGTTAGGTTAAACTCTATACTAAGTTTGAACTCAATCAATCAAACCGTTCTCTAGATATCATTTATTTTGTACAAAAAACAAAATTGCGGATATCTGAAAACGAAACTTTTATTTGAACTGTTTTTCTTATTTTGACCCATAGAACCATTCCCCGAAGTTTGGTTCCGTAATTACTGGTCATTCTGTATATGTTATATTCAATTGAATAAATGAATTTATTGATGAATTAATAATACAATAACATAACACTTTAAAAAAGAAACTTTTTTTAAACATTCCGGAATTAAAATCTGATTGAGTAGAAGAAAAGTACAGTAAACATAAATAGAAGTACATTTGAAAGTATTCTTTTTATTTTTGTAAAATGTTACATAAAAATTACTTCAACCAAAGTTGACTTATTATTATATTTACTTACCAATGTTTTTTTATATAAAATAATAGACTGTTTATAGAAATGCGTTCTGTTTGCAATTTTTTCTTCATAATGACGAGGCGAATGGGCTCTGAAAGTGGTGGAAAATTTTTGTGAAATAACCTGTAGAGTGCTATAATTAAAATGTACAAATACTTACAAAACTGGAAAAAATACAAAAAAAGAATAAATGCTCAGTTTATAAACTACAAAGGAAACTATTGCAAATATTTTCAAAAAATAAATGAAATACCGAGCAAAGAAAATTTGAATTTAGATATTTTAAACCAAAAAACGTTTCATGAATATATATTTTATGTATGTGTTCTGGTTATCGATTCAGGAATTAAAAGCTACAAACGATACCCTTAGAGCTCTCCAGGCGCAATTAGAAAAAGCATTCCATAATCAAAATTCGGGTGGGCCTACGAACAGTACGTTGACGGCGATTCTGGAAACTAAGGACGCTCGAATAGCGACTCTGGAGAAAGAAGTGAACTTGTTGGAGCACGAATTGGATAGGCTGAGAGAAAGCGGGATGCGGGAACTCCCTATGCCCTCGCCTCTCCACGAAAACCCTCATCCCTTTACCAAAAACCCTCACTCACATCTTGGCTTTAAACAACAAGTAAGACCATCAAACTGGACTCGCTTTTCTGTTTGGGTGTCTGTATTGTGTTTTGGATTGAGAGCACCTTAGTGACACCCACCCTCTAGTCTCTGCAGTGTTACATTTCTTCTTCTTCACTCCCTGAATTTGTGCTGCAGTCAGATAAAATCACACAAGTTTTTCCTCTTGCATATCACATTTCTGCAAGGCTGCCAATGTGCTTGTGCTGTTTAATTTAAATACCGGTGATATATTTTCAGTTGTTTTCCATTTTGTATTCATAACCTCAGATTACGGTCATGTTCCTTGTAATATTTCGATAGTGTGCTTTTTTCTTTTTACAAATTTTTTGAACCTATAATTTCCTTAATTGAAATCGATTTTGTTAAACATCCATGTTGGCTTTCACAAAAATCTTTTTCTTTAAATAAGGAGTGTAGTTACCGGTAAAAATTTAATTCCACTGACGATCTTCACTCAGTATTTCATAAATAAGTTGTAACTTCACAATGACGATATTGATACTAAATTTTGCAAAAGTTTTCGTACTACAATTATTATTTTCAAGAACATCATATAAGCTTTCACATTTTCAAAAGTGTAGGCCATTTTAAAACGTTCTACAGTTAAATTATAGAGAAACTAGCCTTTTCAAAAATAAAACACTACATGAGATGTTTAATGTTCAACCAGGGTACATCTTTATGTTTATTGTTGATTTACGTCAAAAACTAATTGATGAAACCCACTGACTTAACTTGACATTTTCAATCGCCATCGGTGGGTTGAAAATATTACTAATTTAACAAATTGGCAATACGGTTCCGCTTACAATTTTCAACTTAAAGATGTTAGAAATAATCGAGGTTTAAAAGAGGAGAGTCCAAATCTTAAAACGGTTTGAACAAAATTAAAAGTTAATCATAAATTCACCATTTTTCTTTCATTTACAATCAATTCTCTTAAATTACTGTAGTACATAGACCAATTAATTGGTAAGTACATAGCCTCTCAGTGATATTAAATTTTAGTCTGATATGTAAGTAAAATACCACGATTTCATAAGAAAATCTAAATAATTATACACGAAGAGCACATGATTCCATCACATATACAGGGTGTCCCACGAAGCAACGGAGAAACTCTCAGGACTTGTTCTTCAGGTAAAAGTAACAAAAAAAGTTCATATAAACATATTACCGAATACTCTCCGTTTCCCAGATATCCGCCATTTTGTTTTTTGTGCAAAATAATTCATATCTAGAGAACGGTTTGACTGATTGAGTTCAAACTTGGCATGAAGCTTAACCTAACAATGATATATCTCAAGAAAAATAATCGATACTATCGAATCTTGCGTTTCAAAATGGCGGTTGTTTGAAAATAATTTTAAACCTAAATAACTCAAAAACCTTACATTTTTACGAAAAATATCAAGATACCTTTTTTGTAGCCCTTTTGATTCCCTATCGGGTGGTGTAACTGTCAAAACAATCGGATGAAGGATAACAGGTAGGTTAAAGGTAATGACAGCAAATGTACATACAATATTGCTGTGTTTACTGTGTTGGTATAGTATGCCGGGTTGAACAAACCAATTATTACACATAACTTAACTGTTATCCTTCATCCGATTGTTTTGATAGTTACAAAAGCCGATAGGGAATTAAAAGGGCTACAAAAAGGTGTCTTTACATTTCTCATTAAAATGTACGGTTTTGAGTTATTTAGATTTGAAATTTTCAAACAGCCGCCATTTTGAAACGCAAGATTCGATAGTATCGATTATTTTTCTTGAGATATATCATTATTAGTTTAAGCTTCATGCCAAGTTTGAACTCAATCAGTCAAACCGTTCTCTAGATATGAATTATTTTACACAAAAAAACAAAATGGCGGATATCTGGGAAACGAAGACTTTTCGGTCCTTGTTTAAATGTACTTTTTTTGTTATTTTCACCTGAATAACAAGTCCTGAGAGTTTCTCCGTTTCTTCGTAGGACACCCTGTATATTGTGCCACGTAAAAAATGGCCGGAATAAATTTACACCTTTGCAAAAAATATTTTGTATCTTTTTTAATACTTTAAGACCAACACGTTTAGTAAAAATAAACGATTCTGTCACAAAACGAAAATAAAATTTCCTTTTCTTAATTTTATTTCAATTAATGTAGTTTAAAATTGAATAAGGAATATTACCGTAATGTACTTGAGAAGAATTCAAACACAAGAAACGGAAAAATAAATTAAACGGTACAAGCAAACAGCACCAATTTATGTTCTTCAGTGTCTTTTATTTCTACTTGTAATCACGCTTTGGTTTTGTTTTGTGTCAGCTTTCAATGGCATATTCTTAAATCGGTATTGTACAAACATTTTACCACCTCCGCATCCAAGCTCCAGTTTTTAAAAAATGGTTACAGGCATTTTGGACGCTTTATACCTGCATGCGCATGCAGTCGTAAAGAGAATGAACAGGTTGGATTTTGTACTGAATGCTCGTTTTGTGGTGAATGATTTTTGCATTTTAGATTTTGTAGCATGTTTTGTTTTTTTATGCCAACTGCCCTGAATGACTAAACTGTATTTTGTAGAGAAATGTTTTTTTGTGTAAAACATACAGGTGCGGAAAGAAGACGTCTGAATTGTGAGAAGAAACCAGGATTAGCAATTGAAGGTTTTGCTTAACGTAAAATTAAATTATATTGATGTAATCTAAGACCTCGATGGTGAACTTTAAGTTCCAAACTAGTTGTTTAGGCCGAGATATTCTTTATATGATTTGAAATTGTGACAACCATCTTTTAAAGTGGATTAAAATATACAAATTTTAAGACTAAGTGTAAAAAATTATTTATAGATGTTCAACGAGTACTGTGGTGAATATAAGCATTGTATTTGGATAACCTAATAGAACTCCGATCCAATGCAATATTTCGTTCCACTGGAAATTCTACGATAGTGGCACTATCTATTGGGAAAACGACGGAAGCTGTGTGAAACACCAATGCTTCCAATGATTTCTCCCTAGCTCTACCTCGCGGCGCGATCATGCACTATTTTCCCGACAACCTAATTTTCGCCACACTGATGCCGTATGGATGCAAGATCTATTTATTATTCATGATCTATGATATGAGAAAATTTTAAACACCGAGTCCCCAATCACAAATTTGGTACAATAACACAACACAAATAAACTGGTTAACTATTATTGTATGTTATTATAGTTCCCTGATTTACATTTCAGTGACACTGTTTAGATTTAGTATCCTCAGATGATGGTAACTTGGTTGCGGAAACGTACAGTAAGGAACTACAATAACACACATCACATTTTTACCAGTGTATTTGTGTTGTGTTATTTACCGAACTTGTGGTTGGGGCTCAGTGTTTCAAATTTGTACGCTTTGAATTCTATTTACGAAAACAATTTTTTACTCTAGCCATTTTTCACTACTATACTAATTTAAATGAAACATTTAAACAACAATGTCATTCAAAAGGCATTGAAGTAGGGCGCATTAGCGATTCTGATTCCACAGAGCTAGGTTTCCAATTCGAATCCAGGAAAAGACCATGGGCTGTTTGACTAGTTGGGAAAAATTTTTGTCAGGCGATGATAGGCACTCACTTTAAAACCATAAAAAACATGTTATTCAACATAAAGATTAGATGTTAAACTTTCATCTTGAGAATAAAAATATTACATTTTGTTTAATGTAGTATTAACAATATTTTCGAAATAGTTGAAAGGGTTTTTTTTGTAAAAAATATTTAGTTGCTGTTAGACTATATTAAAATATTCCAAACTATATTTCCTATACCAGGTGTCTTAAAAGTCCCACCCTCCCCCTTTAACTTTTGTGTTTGTTGAAACAAACAAATATCCTTTGGGGAACGATACTAACTTAGCCCAAAGTATCTTTTGAAGAAATCGGAAATTTTTAGTGTCCCCTAAAAGTGGGGGATTTTGGGGGCAACTCAAAATTTTTAAATGGGAAGTATGGTCATGTGATACCTCACTTTAAAGGTCTATTTAAGACTAGGAAAATGACACAAAGAAAATAAAAATCGGACCACCCAAAACAAAATGACAGCCCTAAACGTGTTGAAATAAATCGACATAAAGTTGCTAATATCTCGAAAAGGAAGAGTTTTAAGAAAATATTTCAAGAGACAAAAAATGTTTATTTCAAAGTGCTTGGCCTAATATATTGCTTCCAAATCGATTTATTAAATTTTAAGTCAACTCCTACATCTTAGAAAATAAAAAAAAATCTAATTTACGAAATCGAATTGAAAGCAATTTGTTATTGGTCAAGCACTTTGAAATAAACATTTTTGGTCTCTTGAAATTTTTTCTAAAAACTCTTCCTTTTCGAGATATTAGCAACTTCATGTCGATTTATTTCAACACGTTTAGGGCCGCCATTATGTTTTGGGTTGTCCGATTTTTATTTTCTTTATGTCATTTTCCTAGTCTTAAATATACCTTTAAAATGAGGTATCACATGACCATACTTCCCATTTAAAAATTTTGAGTTACCCCCAAAATCTCCCATTTTCAGGGGGCACTCAAAATTTCCGATTGCTTCAAAAGATACTTTGGGCTAAGTTAGTATCGTTTCCCAAAGGATATTTGTTTGTTTTAACAAACACAAAAGTTAAAGGGGGAGGGTGGAACTTTTAAGACACCTGGTATAGTAGTTTTTATTGAGATAAATCAAAATGTATATTAAAGGTGAAACATTTTTTCTTGGCATTTTTCTGCACGTTATTTTCGAAAACACAGTTTCCAACCATTTCAACTCTTTTATAAAATATTATCAAACTTTCTAATTATACCTCAAATGTAAGAATTAGTTAAGCACCTCCAAGCAAAGTAATAGCTTTGTTATGAATAATTTTGCAATACGGTATCAATATCGAAAAAGTAGAAGAAATATAAAAGTAAATTTGCAAAAAACATAATTTCAACTGATTTCTAATAGTTTCATCCAAGTTCAGTTTGCTGTTCCATTTTATCCTTCCACACATTTTCCAGGAATAAAATGCCTTTAATTATCGATCAACATTTTTAATCATTTAGTTGTCAAGTTCTCGTAGTAGGAACTTTTGAGAACATCAGAGCACATTCATCATCTAAGTCAGGCCACACCCTTTTGTGACTGATCTCTGTCCATTTCTTGTACACCTGATTTTCTCTGTTACTGTACTTATATTGGCCTAATTGCTTTATCAAATATATAATTATAGTATTCACTAGCAAAACAGCTGTAGTGTCAATAACAACTCATAAATTATGGCTGCTTCGATATGATAAGTTAAACGGCATGTATACATTATTACTATAATTAATTAATGTTTTCCGTGCAAAGCATTAAGGAAATTATAATAGTAATTCATTCAAATAACGTATTATTCTATACTACTAGATTCACTGCTTAAGTTCAATTATGAACATCGAAAACTTTTTTTAATTTGACAAGAATATTAATTGTCAAGTCCCTATATTTAAATGGCCTACTTCATATTGTGTATATTTTAATACAATTAATGTATTTTAGATTACTTTTAATTCACGTTTTTATAAAAAGGAATGTTGCCGAAAGAGTATTTAAAGAATATGTTCAAATAGTCATTGAAGCGAAAAATAGGGCCTTACCTCCGAATTTTTTTACTGTGAACCGATTTGCATGAAATTTTGGAATTAGGCTTATCTTACCCTTAACTTCAAAAGTGAAAATGATCTGAGCTCCGCCCATTATTTTTAAGGGGTGTAAACAACCCCTTAATGGAAAAATTGACATTGAGCCATTTTATCGCTAGAAAACGTGTTTAATATTAAGGGGTGAAATTGTAAAGTGTTTTCTGACACAATTACTATACCTCATATTAAAATAATTTTCAACCCCTTGAAAACCTAACAACCCTTGCAAACAACCCCTAAATTGAAAAATCACAAATAATTACTTTGGTATTACATAAAAAGATTTAAGTATAGAGTAAATAATATTTTATGTTCTCTATCTTAATTATCGAATTTTTAACCCCCTTTCGACCCTTAAAAACAACCCCTTGATAAAAAATTGTTTAAAAAAATTTCTTTTGATGAAATGAAAAGGATTTAAATGTTATTCCACATTCTCGAAAATGATTATCATATTCTCAAGCTTTTCAACCCATAAAACTACCCCTAAATTAAAACAGTAAATATATATGATTACACATTTAAAAATAATTTAATTACAGAGTAAGAAATCACCATTTATTGAATAAAATGTAAACTTACACGTTGTCTAAAACTGTACCAGATTGAATTAGTAATACATTTAAAAAAACACTGCAACAAGAGCATGAAAATGTGTTGAAATTGGGCGTCAAGTTAAAATATTACATTAAACACGTGCTCATTCCTTTGCAGGCGGAAATATACTGGTCACATTGTATAGCATATATATTTAAGAAATTCGAAACGAATAAACGGAGCACGCACAGCTGATCAACTGGCTTTTTCGTGGTTGGCCCCTCCGAGCAATACACATACTTACCTTCACTCAAATGTGTTATATATATATACATGAACGTTGGTATGTATTCATGCCTACGTTTCCAAAATATATGTGCCATAATATGTATGTATATACATAACACAATAGTTTTGGGTCTCTATTACTGTGTACTTTCACTTTGCTCCAAATATTCACACTCCGAAATTTTCAGTTTACTAAGTAGAAAAAAATACGACTAGTTTTTGGACCATAACTCCTTCAATTTTGATGCATCCACAACTAATAAAAAAACATTTTAAAGGTACTTAAAAGAGCTACAACTTTTTACTTTCCTTACCCTATACTAGGAAAGGTAAGTATTGCGATCGACCCAAAAATTCGATGTCGAGTTTTCATAATATCTTTACGTTTCAAGGCCCCCTGAGTCCAAAAAATGCATTTTATCTCTGAAATGGCTGGTCCTATCGACTTGAAAATGGCCTCATTCGATTCAGCGTCCAAAATAATGTCAAAAACGATACCCCACTCAACTTTTTCCATTTTTTCAAAAATTGCCCCCAAAAAAGGCGTTTTTGGGGGTAAAAATGTCTTTTTTTAAACTAGCCGTATTTGGTATCAAATTTGACATTTTGTGAGGTTAGAAATCGATTGAGACCAAAATCAGGTCCGTGGGATTAACCGTTTTGAAGTTAGTACCGCTTTCTTCGAAACGGATACTCCTATTAACTCGAAAATGGTATCATCAATCTCTCGCTCGAGAAATTTGATAATTGATACAGCATCTATTTTGGTAAGGAAAGTTGTGTGATGTGCACACCAGATGTTTTCATTACAACATATAGTGAAAAATCTTTTATTTTAAAACGGTGAAGGGTCAAAGGGCTCAAGAGAGACTGTGATTGCGCTGCCGCGAGCTCTTTAAACAATCATATCTCCGTCAATTTTTGTGTGACAGAAAAAAAAAACAAATTTTTTGTCAGAAAAAACCTACATTTTTCATCATTATACTTTTGTACGTATCTTTCATCATTTTTGAGATATTATGAAAAGAAGGTGGTTTTTTTTTTAAATTCGAAATTTCTTTTTTCTTAAAATCGTGATTTTTTTAAAAATATGTGTCCTGAAGCAGCCAAACTGCTAGAATCCATCAAACTCTTTATATTAAAGTTAATTCTAGACGGAATACGATTAATTTTAATTTTGATGGAAATGGCACTTATGAAACCCATTGATTTAAAAGAAAAAAACATTACATGTTCTTTTTATTTGCAATACAGCTCACTCATTTTACGTGCAAAAGACTTTTAACAGTTCTCATTTTAAAGCTTATTTCAAGCACTACAAAACCCTATTTCATTAGAATGCATAAAATGTATCTGCTCGCCGCTAGATGGCATTGAACACATCGATTAAATTTCAGACAAAATAAAAAACGGCTTTGATCTTTAATATCTCGCCTAATATTGCACTTGGAACACTTTATAACAAATCAATTTGTTCAGTTATCTGCTACAATTTTGTTTATCATAAAATTTTCGTTAAAATGCATATTTTTGGAGATATTTTCAAAAATCCGACGAAAAACGTGAATAAATTCCGAATTTTCAATTGCCAATAACTTGAAAAGTATTGGGTTTTTTTTAAAACTTTATAGAAGATTTTTTGCTTAAATTAGGCCTTCTATCGATATCTGAGGTTATTTTGAAAAAAATTTACACCACCGAGAAGGGGTGGTAACCACCCCCAGGGTGGGTGCGGATTTCAGATCATTTTCACTTTTGAAGTTAAGGGTAAGATGAGCCTAATTCCAAAATTTCATGCAAATCGGTTCACAGTAAAAAAATTCGGAGCAATAACGCTTCAATGACTGCACTACACAAGATAAATAGTTTTCCAGTAGCCCTATTGTATCAAGCTTTCTAAAAATATTAAACTAAGTAGGCCACTGGATTCCCATTCACACGGGTTAAATGTGTCAAAACCATTTCCACACTTATACATTTAGAAATATATTCGTTAAGTACATAGTAAGTTTTCTTTTAATTCAAATTCAGAATTACTGGTAATTTAGAATATTCTCATGGGCTTCCTACATTGAGGAATACCAAAACTATACCAACAATTTTAAGTAAATGATAGTGTACAAATATAAACTGTATTAAGAAATACTAATGGAAAAAAATTCATTAATGGTCGTGGCAATCACTTTAAAATTCATTAAAAAAGTAAACAACCTTTAAAAATTTCAAAGACTGTGTGTGGACATATAATATATTACAAAGTTAACTAAGAGATGTATAAGAGAGAGATAAGTATATATAATTAAGAGATGTAGGATAGTAAATTGACTGAGATGTATGATTTAAATCCACAGAACAAAACAATTTATTTCATACCAGGAATAGCAGATCATTTTGTAATAATACAATGTTTTCGACAGCTCGTTAAATTAATTTTTTAATGAAATCAAACAATTTCATACCCGTATAAGTAATTCATATTTTAGGCCTCATGTGGGTACAGTATTTGATTTATTGTGACAATATTCTGACCAAAACACGATTTAAACTACAATTGAAAACATATCCTCAATCCAATTTGTGACAATAGATATGGGATATTCACCTGGGAGTAGAGAGGCCTGGTAAATGTTTGTTGACTGTCAAACTGAACTCTAGAATACTGGATAGTAAATTTGATAAAAAATAATTTAGCTATTTTAAACTATTACTCTATTGTTATAATAATATAACTATGGACTTTTATGAGGATAATTATTTTCCTATCTTTTGAACTTATAACAACCACTTTACATTAAAATCATTAGGATGAAAAATATTTACATAACCAATTTGTTAGACCTGTACACATCGTAGAAAGTTATGTTCACAAAAGTTTTGATTTGTTAAGTCACAGTTCGATTAAATTAAATTGTAAACAAAAATTAATTCTATGAAATTTACCCTCTAACCATTGGATTTTTGTCAAATTAAGCTGCTAAATCTGCTTGACAAATCAAAGCTGCTAAATCTGGGACTTTGAGTAATTTTACTCCTCAAACATTATAAGGAAGATTCAATGAAACTTTACAGAAGTAGTCTGCTAAAGGATGAGAGAGCAGGTTATTTAATGTGGAGTTTGTATTTAATGTTGTTTACCTAATCCCAAATCTTAAATGGTGCTATTGAAGGAGTTGTGTGGGCTCTCATTCATGGGCGCCTGTATGATATCTTCTAAGGGGGGCTAGACTGGGGTAGGGGAATAAGGAGTAGCCTCCCTCTTTCGACAAAAGGAGTCCAGGGACATTTTTGACCTTCCCCAGAAAACTTTTAAAATTTGGGAAGCCAATTTGGCTGTTCAGGTGAAATATCAACCCACACAAGCTGTACCTTTACACTGCCAATGACTATACAAAGACCTATAACACTCCTAGAGGCCGCACCAAGTAGTGACCCAGCAGCTCATGCATGAACTCTTGTAAAAAATAAAATAAGTAAGTATATGTAAAATCAAACGGCATATAACATTTAATACATATTTTAGTGCTAATCTCTCTAAAGAAAAATACCTGACTTATAGTTAATAATATACATATTTTCCTTTCCCTGGGAGCTAGGGGGGTGGCCGTGTCCCCCCCCCCCTCTTCCCATAGGTATGGGCGCCCATGGCTGCAGATGAATTTGAATTATTCGTGAGAAGAATGCCAAATGGCAAAGGGAATTACTCGTATATCATATAAGTTAGGTGCCCTACTAAGGCCCTACAGGGTCATCGAAAAATAATACCCATACTTGAGAAATTAACTACTTCGAGTAGCAAAAACATATTAAGGCGAATATGGTTTCAAATTGAAGAGGAGATTTGGGAGTTTTATTTTTACAGTTAGTTGGTAGTAATACTGCTATGGTATTTTACGTTTTGATCGATTTTGGGGGAACCAAGCGAGCTATAAGGTCGCATAAAAAACAAAATGTGCAGAATAACATCCTACATTTATATTTGTAGAAAACAATTTCGATCTCGTTTGAAAAATCTCAACAAATAGTTACTTCCGGTCAAAAAATGTGCTTCCGATTGTTGGATTTTTTGGCTAACAAACTTGTCCGAGCGGCGTAGACAACCAACATGTGTACCAAATTTGAACCAAATCGGAATTAAAATTCGGCCGCTAGAGTGCGAACATATTATAGGGATATATAAATCTATATATATGTATATATATGATTTTTAATGACACTTCAAAACGTGTTCTGGGGACCATGATCGGTGCTCATTTGCTACTCCCGACCTTGGGTCTTACCATAAGGGCCACTGCAATAGCTCATTTTTCCTATGAAATTCGCTAATAAAAGAGAGAAAACATTGTCGCCAGGCAAAGAATAACAGATGACCAAGACGTTAAGTCTGCTTTTAGTTTTCCATTTGATAGAGTTGATTTATGCTCTTGAAGCGTTATATATTATTTTCTTTATTGTGTTTAAATAAATAATAGCAAATGCCTGAAGAAGATATTGTAAAAGTTATTTCACCCTGTTTATTATTCAAATATTATGTAACTCAGCCACTCTTTGTCTACTAACAAGGATATAAAAACTCTTTTAACTTTACAGTAAATTCTGTGAAACAATTTGATCCGTACATCCTTTGTTGTTCCTTTACTCTTTGTGTTGTACTGAAACAAAAATATACTTCTCCAGAAACTGTAAATATATATGATGTACAGGCAAGGCCGTGTTTCACAGCCTACTGAATAATATTGTATAAGGAAAAGCTTCACATTTTAATTAACAAACGCACCTAATAATTTCCACACATTGCCTTTTCGCTACACTTGTGTGATCAATAGACTCCTGCTTCGGAATTAATTCCAGTCTGAAAGTCTCGAAATACAAGTAAAATCTCGACCAATGGAATAATCTATTTGTCTATTTGTATCACTGATTAACATGTTCGCATGAATCTCTGTGGGCTTTTTAAAATGGCCTAACTATCGTATTGACCAGTCCATAGAGCAAAATAAAAGGCTAATTTTGTTATTAAATTTAACAGCAAGCGGCATCCACGGTGACTTTAAGGGTAGCGCATAGGTATGTCAAATACAAAAACTATCAGGCACTGGGCTTTTGCGCGTTTTTTATAAACAAAAATAACAATAAATTAGGACTTTATTGGGTTTATTGTTGATATTATAAAATGTTATGAATGGATCACGATACTTCCAATAGGACATTTGTAGAGAATTTAAAAACCTACAAAATGTTTTTTTTTTAGTAGACCCCAATCGGACTACCGAGAAAAGTAGGAAACAGGCTTGAAAATTACTATTTTTCAAAAATTCATATTTTTGTTAATTTACAATATTAAGGGGATCCGCCACCATTAAAATTGGTATATTTTGACTTTTTCTAAAAGTTATATTTTCTGATTCTGCATCCTTTAGAGAACATGTATGTAAAGTTGTATGCATATTTGGCCATATTTTCCTTGGCAAAAAAACAATAAAACTAAAGTGGTATATTTTTCGATTTTTCGTATTCTTGAATAAAACTTTTTTTTCTTATAAAAATTATACAAGAAAAATTTATTTATATAAAATTATTAGAATCATATATTCCAAACATTGATAGTATGTTCACTTTTACATAAGAAGGGGAAGTAAGAAGGGGTACATATGGAACAGGGGAGTTTTAGTGGGGAAAAAAGACTTTTGGATGTTCGCAGACTTTGAACGCAATTTTCCGAAAATCAAGATTATAACATTTTGTTGAATAAAATCTAAAGTTTTTGAACTAGCCTAATGAAGTTTTGACCTCACCACCATTATACCATGTACTACTTTTAATGGTATAGTCAACCTTATATACCATCAAATACTATTATTTTTTATAATCTTGTTAAACAAATTTGGTTAAATTTGAAAAGTTTTACAAAAAGTAGCCTAAAATTGTTTTTTGTTATGTTACAATGGTTTTTATACCATTAAAAACACAGTAGATTATAAGGAACAAGAAAATATGAAAGGTTTTAAAATCTTATAAAACAAAAAAGATATTTAAACTTTTAATAATACGTTATTTAAACTTTCTACTTAATAATCACTAATATTTTAAAGCGGACGCACATATCCGTCCATAGCACACAGGCTTAAAATTACAATGCCTGTGTATTGAAAATACACCCAATATGGGGGTTGGCGTGCGAAGCACGCAAAGCATTGTGTATTGAAAATACTCCCAATACGGGGTTTGGCGTGCGAAGCATGCAAATCATTGTGTATTGAAAATACTCCCAATACAGGGGTTGGCGTGCAATGCACTGTGCGTCGGCCCCTTCTCTTAGTGTCCAGTGTCAAGCTCACATGTGCGTCCTTAGCAGTGAACTTGTTAATAATTTAAATATGTTTGTGAGAAAGTAAGTGCCAGTTTCTGGTACTGTTTATTATTTTATTCATTTAAATTTGTTCAAACCTCATTAAGATAGTTGGTATTTTGTGTAATAGCAACCAGTTGAATAATCATTATTAAAAAGCTGTTGAATGCCAGTAGTTACAGTGCTATTCCACTTGTAAATTTGTACATTCCTCTACAAGTGTCCTAATTGTTCCTGAAATGAGCAAATTGTAAAAACTGTTACTTGTAACTGTAAAATATCAACTCGTTTCTTTGTGAAACAGACCGAAGGTCTTGCCTTCTTCTGCTATTTCGTACCTTTTGATTTTCCAATCAGATCTTGTTTCGTAGTTTCTTACAAGCACTTTGCCATCATACGCACAAAATACAACAGAAGCAATGGTTCGCAAATACTTTGTTCGTCAATTTGATTCGAAACTTTGCCCATTTCATACAATGATGAACATTTGTTTTACATCGGCGTTAACTATGCAAATTATTTCGCTCTGAAAAATGCTCCGCTCTTTCATACAGCCTACGGTCGTACAAAGGTTCCATTTGTCTTTTTAATTTGAACTTTAACCTTATCGACAGTACCACCCCTTTCGTTCCGTCCGTGTGTTTTATTTCTTGACATTTATTTGTGTTATAGTGTCTGAATGAATCAATGTCAAACTAACCAGAGTTACTAGATGAGATTTTTTGCGGTTGTATTTTTCTTATTACATTAGGCCTAAGTTGCAGAAGTTTATCTATTTGATTAATCCTAATGTTTGTTGCAGTAGACTAAGGGTATTTAGCAGTTTTAGAGGATTAAACTTTGTTTTTGGAAAGCTTTTGAAGTTTTTTGAAAACCAAAAATAACACCAATATATATTTTTAATTCGTCTTCCTCTTTCTTTCTCTCTCTCTCTTTCTCTCTCTCTCCCCTCTCTCTCCCCCTCTCTCTCCCCCCCCCCCCTCTCTCTCTCGCTCCCTCCCCCTCTCTCTCTCTCTGTCTCTCTGTTAGTATTACAATTCTCAAGTTTATTCATTAATTTAGTCTCTTTTGCTTATGTTCTTATACACAAACAGTATATTTATTTTATAACTATACTTGCAGGGGCATAGGCACCCATAGGACACCCAGGGGGTACCACGCCCGCTCCCCCTAGCTCCCAGTGTATATTATTAATTTTAGTCAGGTACTATTTGTCTTTAAAGAGATTTTCACTAAATATGTTTTAAATGTTATGTGCCGTTTGACTTTACATATACTTATTTTATTTATTACAAGAGTTCAAGCATGGGTCGCTACCTGGTGCGGCCTCTAGGAGGGTTATCTTTGTGTATGCACTGTTCATCGATGGTGTAAAGGTACAGGCTCAATGCCGTGTGGGTTAATACAGTCCTGAACAGCCAGATTGGCTTCCCAAATTGTAAAAGTTTTCTGGGGAAGGTCAAAAATTTCCTTGGACCCCTTTTGTCCAAGGAGGGGAGGGTACTCCTTATCCCCTAATCTACTAATCTAGCCCCCCGCCCCTTAGAAAATTTCATATGGGCACCCATGTGGTAAATGAATTAAAGAAATATCGGGTAAATATTGAGAGATCACTGGCAAGAAACATATGATGAGTTTCACATCCGACTCAATCTGTGTTTCTCATTTAGGCTTACTTACGTATTCAGCCAGTTAGCGCAAAACCCAGTTGCCAGTTTCTTTGAGGCGCATTTTAAGTCTGTGTGTACATTTTAGCTAAAGAATTTTATACGAACAATATTTTACACGTTAGACGCAAATAATCGAAATGCAATTGTTTTGTTTTTTGTCCTACATATAAATAACTTAACCCTTTGCACTCTGGTAGGATTTTTAATAAAACTCCTCTGGGCTCGGATGGCCAGCAGTGCTGGCCACAGCCATTTCTTTATCAAGTCTGAATGTTTTTGCAAGATACGTTCCTCTCAGCTCGGATTGTACTGGACAAGGTAAAATCCTTCGAACGCCCGGATGGCCAACAGGACTGGCCACACAAATGATCTGGCCATGATCTTTATTTTTAGTAGTTTTATTTTGTCTGGAATGTGCTGAAATCTAGAGTCCAAATCTTAAACTAATTAATTCCCGCTTTTTTCTGGTCTGTGTTGTATCAAAACGTAGCAATATTCGTTACATTATAATCTTACCGGCAGTTTAGTTTTACATTGCGGTGGTCTAGGCTAGTGTTTTTAAAGTTTGGAGTAATTTAATAGAACTAAAGTTAATTATTTTATTATAGTTTTCAAGTTTTTTTTTTTTTTTTTTTTGTTGTTGTTAACAAGTTCTTAATTTTGTTTTATATTTAATTACCTAAAAATGTTGTTCCATACGTTGTATACAATGGACCCAATGGTTTATTAGCGAATTTCCATAGGAAAAATGAGCTATTGCAGTGGCCCTTATGGTGAGACCCAAGGTCGGGAGTAGCAAATGAGCACCGATCATGGTCCCCAGAACACGTTTTGGGGTGTCATTAAAATTCATATATATATATGTATATATATA
>JAGFPH010004907.1:34645-53541 GCA_018207615.1 Philaenus spumarius | reverse complement strand
CGTTTTGGGGTGTCATTAAAATTCATATATATATATGTATATATATACACGTCTACACCCGGAGAGCCAGTCACTGAAAATTAACACGGGTAATGCAGTCATCTGCACACCCACATATATTTGGAAAATATGACATATATATATTTTTTATTCACTCATGTATTATTATTAAGCATTTTCGATTATATATATGTTGTATATATTGCAAAAATAATAACTTTATTTTTGTAAAAATTTATATGCTAAGCCAGTCACCCATCGCTTTTGCCGGGATAGCCAGTCACGAATATTTTGCACTGTTAAGCCAGTCGCTATATATTAAACGTATACGCCTGGGATGCCAGTCACTGAAAATCTGCACTGGGAAGCCAGTCAGTTGCACCCACAAATATTTGTATAAATTACTAGCTTTTATTCGCGGCTCCAACCGCAGAATATTGTATATAAATCTTAAAACAATAATTTCAGAATGCATGCAATCAAATAGGAAAATATACCAATTACCCTTTTATATTCTCTTTGTTGCACACCCTTTTACAAACCTATTTATAGAAACCTTTGTGCTTTACAGATTGTTTTCAGGCATATTATTATATATGAAATTGTTTGGTCTTTTTCGGTATTTTAATAGGAAGAGCTCAATCCAATATTTAATGTTTGTATAAATACATTTTGTAGATGTTCTTTTAAGTCGTTTAAAAGATGTATTACAACTTTTTCTTGCGTAACAGTTTCATTGATAGAAATTAAAATTATAATTTAGCTTATAAAGCTAAAAACGTGAATGGTAGCACAGACTGTACCCAAGTTGAAAGTAATGCTTTTTTTAAATTTAAGTTAAGATACAAGTAGTATTTTGTTCCATATAAGAATTATAATGAATACATTTTGGACAGATCTTTTATGAACAATAAAGACGATGCCAACCCAGCAGACAGCCCAATTTGGACCATTGCTGAAAGTTTAAAAAAAAAATAATCTTTCAAGTACACTTTTAAGTAAATCAGTTAGGTTGTAAATGCTATATTTGTTGTACATAAAGCACTGATTATTTTTTCTTCATTCTAAGCCATTCTAAATGAATGGGTGATTATTAGACGCTGAGACTGATGTTTACAGTTCTGGATTTCCCCTCTCCTCGTTTCTCCCCGAACCACCACAAGGACACACACACAAGGACACACATACTTGTAGGACATACCAAATGGCGAGGCACACTCACACAATGTCAAACGGGGAGACTGTGTTTCCGATGTCTGATCCATATTAGCTTGCATACATATGTTAGTAAAATTGCCCGTATTCGGTATGTAACATCAAAATTTACATTTTTTCAATTTAGAAAATCCACACTAAAGCTTCTGGATGAGGAGACAAACGGCGAGATTTTCACGCAAGTTGCACACGTGACTTGTCAAAACTGTTTCCGATACTGAACCCCACTTGAATATTGCTAGACTAGAAACCTTTCTTTTATGCACTTGTCATCCCATAAAAGATTTATTGTACTATCAAAGAGCCGACGGAGTTAACAACATGTTTGCCTCTTTGCTGCTAAGAAATTATTAATGTTAAAATTATTAATGTTAAAATTATTAATTATATTTTTTTTCTCCTTTACGTTTAATATTTATTGACTACAAATAATATAAGTTAACCATTTTTAGCTGTTTCAAGGCATTTTTGTATAGCAAAATGCAGCTCATTATTGGAAAGCTGGTTCTTGTTGGAAACCAGGAAATTAACATGTCTATTAACTTATTTCAGACCATTGCAGTAAACACAACTGTCCAACAAATTGAGTATAAACAAATTGTACAGTTTAATTTCTCATAGAATCCTTATACAGATATTTTTTCTCAAAGGTGTTTATTGTCGCTAAGCGATATCTTCCTTAATTCTCCATAAAAATTAATTATTCAAACTTCATTTTAAGCTTTTGTTCCCCGCTATTCACGAAAATAGACAAACAGCTTAAAATTCATGTTTTCGTTACAAAAAATTATTAAAAACTCTTTTATAATATATTTTATATGGTTAATAATGAAAAGTGACATCTATTAACAATCTGTTTAACTAGCATGACAGCTGTTAAATTGTATACAAACTAAAATTCTATATGAAAACTTATTTATAATCCAACGTAAATAAATAAACGTAATTAACTCAATTAAATCAACGTATTAAATTAGGTAAGTGTAGGTCTACTCCTAACTTGTGAAATATTCGCACATGTCAAATAGTATTTATGATTTTGGTGGCTAAGAGAAATAAAATAAACATTGCAATATTATAAACAAATAAATACAGTTATTTAAACAGTTTATTAGAAAATCAAGAAAATTTCAAGAAAAATTCAATCACTTTTGAAAGTAAAGTATTGTTTCTAAAAGTAAAAGTAAAAATAAAATACAGAAACAATCCTCACAAAAATACGTTTATTTGTCAAACTCGTTTCAAGGACAAAGTCGTCATCTTCAGTGACATATGAGCTACAACTAAATTATAACTTAGTTATTGGTTATAAATTTATTAGATACTAGAGAGCTCCGCCCCCTGCTCGCTTCACTCGTCAACCCCCTCGGTGACTCATGTAGAAGCAAATGCAAACAGATTATTTTATATAAATAGGCCTACTATTAAATTCTAATACGTCTTATTTATTTTTAATTAGTGTGATTTAAATTAATTTTTAATTTAAAAAATGCAACATAGTGGTTTCTTATTTTTAAATTCCTTAACTCAAGCTTTTATTTATTTGTGTGTGTTGAAACATGAGTTGGTTCAGTCTAGGCCTAAATTTAAATATTATTTTTCACTAAGCTGTACATCCGAATCAACTGTTTTATCTGTTATTTTATTCAATTTGTTGCTATCGTAATGAATAAATATTTACATTCAAGAAATATGTGTTGCTTCATCAGTCTAGGAATAACCGAAAATTATGTTTAATTTATTTTACCTGCCTTAACGGCAACAAACACACATAATTTATATTTTTATGCATGTCTGCCACAGTAAGATTCGAATGATGTAAGTGTCATCTTTCAATTGTCGGTTTTTAGTTTTTCATAATGTTGCTTATTTATACATTTAGCGGTTTGCGCGTTGTCAGT
Organism: Philaenus spumarius; assembly: GCA_018207615.1. Taxonomy (NCBI): domain Eukaryota; kingdom Metazoa; phylum Arthropoda; class Insecta; order Hemiptera; family Aphrophoridae; genus Philaenus; species Philaenus spumarius. The sequence goes on along the minus strand of JAGFPH010004907.1, from coordinate 50,425 downwards.
TAAATGTATTTTTCTTTTAAATGTAATAATAAATTAAAATGAAATTTAGCACACGTACAAATAAAGTATTTATATGTGTTCTGTGAACAGTTTAAAATTGTGCTCTCCAATTTTTTAACATTTATACAGAGTTTGAAATAGTTTTCTAAAACATCTTTCAGGTAAGATCCGATACATTATTGTAGAGGTTATGGCCATATTTGGTACAAAGGTACTGACAATTATCTTAATTACTTCTCAAAAAGTTTTGTAATTCTGGACTATTATTTGCAAATAAATTATTCCCTCAGTGATAAAAGCAGAGATTGTATCAAACAGTTAGCGTTTTCACGAATATTAATGTTTTTTTATGTTATTCTTTAAACTATATACAATGCTTTTTGATGTACACCTTGTGCGTAACCTTACTTTGCCAGTCTTTAAAAATATATCATCTTCATTTGGCGTTAAAGCTGTCAGGATTGCATACGCACAAATTAAATAGATTCCGGTTTGTTAATTTACATGATACTGGCTTAAAATTCATTTCTCAAGCTAAACGATAGTTTGATAATTGATATCGGCTCTAGTTTGACTGACTTTAAATACGTTTTTTTTTAACACCTGATCATTTCCCCTACTACCTACTTTTGTAGTGATCAGCGTCTTTAAAAGTTAAAAAGAAAAATAATATTTAAAAATTAATTTAAGTATATATTTTATATAACCTCAATAAATGTTTTAATAAATGGTTTGGAAGGGAACTTGGAGCATTTGTATTTATAAATTATCACTTTCAAAGTCAGAAATATTGTACTAGTTCAATCCAATTGTTATTTCCTTTAGGTTAAAACCACCTTAAACTAAATGATCAGGTAGAATTCATGTCAAACTCGCCCTTGTTAAAACCATTGTCTTTACTATGACCTGAGGTCTCCCAAGCCCTTCCTTTTTGTTTCTCAAGTAAAGTTTCTCTGTTGTAATATTTATGTCGGTTTTCTATATTTCCTTAGTCTGGGTCAGGTGCTTATGAGCCTTCAAAAATATTATTTTTTTAAACTACAACATTTATTTATGGTTATGCCTTCAGTCGGGGGCGACAATGTTGCCAGATTTAACACATCCCATGTTGCCGTCAAGTGCACCTTTTCTAACTAAGGGTTCAGTCCAATTGTTCTTGTATTCCTTAGATGAGGGTGTTGCTTGCTTCCATTATTTGAATGTGCGCAATATATTATAAATTACACAAGTTATTTACACTTCATATGAAATAGTTACGGGTTTGTTTAATATTAATACGTTATTGTGCATATTCTTCCTAGAATCAAAATATACAGTATTATTACAAATTGGTTTAGAGTAAATTAACCAATCATTACGTTAGCACCTCTTATAAAATTACTTTAGATTATAACCCACCCAACTTTTGCTCCTTATTTCCAAATATCTAACATTTTAAGTGGTAGGCCTATATGAAAGATTTCTTTTATTCCAGTTTTTCTGCACAAAACATGCAAAATCCCATTTAATTATTCTCTTTCAGAGAATAGTTCAACAAAATTTTCAAAATTATGTGGTTTTAGAGATTTTCATATACATAAAAACTATGGCGAAACCAAATCGTAAAAAATAGTGATAAAAATATGTTTTTTTTCATGCTGAGTGGTAGTTTTTTTGTTTTATCATCATCTCATTCTGTCACTGTTCTCCACCAAAAAGACCTTATTCCTGCCATGGAATTGTTATTGGTTAGATTGTTCAGTATATACAGAGTATACATAAAATCCCTTTAACCCCATTTATTATTTTTGTTATTGAAAATAAGTTAACAAAACTTAGTACAAATCTTGTGTTGCATAACAGGACACATTTTTTGACATACTGAACCTTTAGGGTTTTGGGGGCTTGAGGAGGGTTAAAAATTTCAAATATAAAAATAGGTAATACACCATTGAAAAGCTTATTAAAAGAGAGACAGAATGGCGCAAACTAGAATTTAGTATCTTGCTTCGTTTGTTTCAAAGTAATGGACAATCAAAGTTCTGGAAAATGATATTGTTATCATAACATCAAAGCAGGTTATTAGTTTGTTAATATTAGGAATAAGAAGGTTGTATGTTATTTTACAGAACTTTGATTGTCTATTACTTTGAAACGAAGTGAGATATTAAGCTCTAGTTTGAGCCATTGTGTTTCTCTTTTAATAAGCTTTTCGATGGTGTATTACTTGACCTACCTTTATATTTGAAATGGTTAACCCCTCAAGCCCCCCAAATCATAGAGGGTCTGATATGTAAAAAAAGTGTCTTGTTATGCAACACAAGATATATACAAAGTTTTGTTAACTTTCAGTAACAAAAATAATAAGGGGTTAAAGGGACTTTATGAACACTCTGTATATGAAATGTTGATGAGTGTTTGTTAATAATATTTAAACATGCAATTACATTTTCGAGAGAGGTGGAATGCGTTAATAAAGATCATGGGAAACAAACACTACACTTTATGTTTATTATAAGTGTCTTATTATTAAATTTATTTTAACACAAAAACTATTGACATATAACTAAAACTCGCTCTTCTCCAATTGTATATGGAATTTAATAAATAAAATTAAAACTAATTAAAATTAACAAATGCATTATTTAAATTTAATGAATTGAATACAAATTAAAAAATTGTATTGTAATAATTTATCTTTTTCCCAAAGACCGCTTAAGTAGAGGTGAAAATATTCATTGTGATCCTTAGTAGGAGCTCAAAAGCAGAATTTAAGAAAGCAAAATGCAAGTAGGAATGATATAGCGATCATTTTGAGTCCAAACATAATTATTAGTTGTACGTCTAATGTGTGTGGTATCAAATTAAAAATAAAAATATGAAATTTAAAAATATATTAATAATTTATCTAATATTAGGGTAACATTGCTTGTTTCGCTATTTTGTTTGATAGATTCTATTTTTTATTTAAAAAAACAGTGCGTTTTCTTTGTTGCACTCGATATAAACTTCCACTATATCTTTTTCTATTATACTAAAAAAAAATACAATATACAGCTTAAATAATCTCACTAGTTTCAATAGATTAAGGTCAAAACGGAATACTAGACCTCCTCTACATTTTTAAGAAAGGAAAGAAATTAATTATTTATTTTTAATGTAGGTTCAGGATTAACTATAACATCAAAGTCGTGTTACTTAAATAATTATTATATAACCTTCATTGAAATAGTATATGAATAGTTTGTGTTAACATAATAAACGACATACACAACAAAACATAGCCTATTTATTGATAGTTTATTGATACTGATAATTTTTTTTTTTTACAATTTTAGTGATTTGCACTCTAATGACATTATTAGGTATTTCCATTCTAGGCCTAACCTGAAATTGTCATATAATCAGATTGTAACATGGTGTATTTTATGTAAGACATTTGGTATATAGGTTTTAACAACATAAAGTTCTTGTTACGAAAAATAATTTACCTAATTAGTTCATCTATTTGAATCTGGTGGTTAAAAATAATAAAGTGCAATAAATAAAGCAGTGATAAATTTCTAAATTATGAAGGATAGTGTTCTACAGAGTTTTAAATTTCCATCAGAAAAAATTTTGGTTTAAACAAGTCAGACACAAAAAGTGGCAGTTTTGTATGGGAAAAACTAATCTTATATTAGGCATAGCTACTTAATTATTAATATTACTGTTTCCAATCAAGCAGATGTGTAAAACTACCGGTATATTATTTTATTTGACCAATCTATATATAAATAAACTAGCTTAATATTCGTGTTTCGCTATAGGGAATTTGATTGTTGCGTTACCATGATTCATAATTATTGTCATATTTTTCTCTCATTTTCTTTCATTTATTATTTCTTGACAGTGAACTATAACATGTGCATTCAATTAGTTTGGTATTTATTGTTCACTGGCTGCCCACCAATCGTCTTCGTCAAGGTATGCGTGCTAAATAAATTAAATCAATAAAAAAATAAAAAATTCAGAGTGAAGACCGTCTTCTTTTTCAACCGCTAAATCTACAGACTGGTAAATCACAGTCTTAGCTGGATGTTTGCAGATCACCCAGATACGCCTTTAATATGCGAATGCATAGATCAGGATAGTTTTGATCAGCTTACGTCTAAAATATTTTCTTAAAATTAATAAGTGCCAAATTTCAGCTCTCTAAGTTTAAGGAAAGAATACTAATTAATATTTATTGTTTTTAGGGTTTGTTATTACATTTCAACCCTTAGCAGCACGTAACAAAATGTAAAACTGGTTTATTTTTTATATGTATCTTGTAAGAAATATTTACAAAATTTCAGCTCATTTCAGCTCTCTAGCTTAAGGAATGTTTACAAATTTATATTTAATGTTTTTAGGAGTTGTTTTCACATATTTATCCCTAGCAGCACCAAACGAAATGTACAACTTATTTACTTTTCATATGTGTTTTGTAAGAAATAAATGTATAAAATTTAAGCTTTAAGGAAAGAAAACAAACAACATGTATTGTTTTAGGGGATGTTTCAACCCTTAAAGGCCAAATATTTTAAAATCCTATATAAGTGCGCCCCTAGCGCATTTGAGCAATATGTGTACCAAATATTTCACGTTCATCCCTTAGCAGAACGTGATCAAATGTAAAATTGGTTTATTTTTTTATATGTATCTTGTAAGAAATAAATATACAAAATTAACTTCCTAGCTTTAAGGAAGGTATAACAAACAATGTTTATTGTTTTAGGGGTTTATTGTTTTATTGTTTTTACCTTTATTCTAAATTTTCACCCCTTAGCAAAACGTGACAAAATGTAAAACTGGTTTACTTTTTATATGTATCGTATAAGAAATAAATATACAAAATTTTAGTTTTCTATATTAAAGGAAATTATAACACACAATACTTATTTTTGTATGGGTTGTTTCAACCCTTAAAGGCCAAATATTTTTAAATCCTTACTTATTGTGCATTTAGCTTCTATGAAAAATAAGTGTAACAAATTTCACGTTCCTAATAGATAGGCGTTTTGAGATACATAACAAACAATATTTATTGTTTTAGGGGTTGTTTCAACCCTTAGAGGCCAAATATATAAAAATCCTTTCTTAGTGCGCCTCTTGCCTCTATGACAAATAGGTGTACAAAATTTCACGTTCCTAGGAGTTAAGGTTTTTGAGATAAATAACAAACAATATTTATTGTTTAAGGGGTTTCAACCCTTACAGGCCAAATAGTTTAAAATTCTTTCTTAATGCGCCTCTAGTGCCTAAGAGCAGTATGTGTACCAAATTTCAAGTTCCTAGGTGGTATGGTTTTTGAGAAACTGTGATCAGTCAATCAATGAGTGGTATTTGGCTTTTATAAGTATAGATTACATATCAAACGAACATGTCTTTTTTACAACATAATTATATTATTGGAGATGAAGTCGTAGTACGCTTAAGTGTTGAAGTTTCTTCTTATTTCTTGTGTATTGAAAAATCACACTTGGGTATTTATGACTAAACAGTAGCCGACTTAGACCCTAGTTCCAACCTTTAGTTTGTTATACTGGGGTAATAAACGTAACAGCAATTCTACACGGTTTGTTCAATACTCGCAGATACTTTTGTAAAGTAAAAGTTGAAGGTAAGTCAAAAGATCCTACATTTAAAATAAGACATTTAATTCTTCAAATACTGGATGATATCTAGTAGCAATAAATAGGTTTTAGCTCAAAATGCTTTGGGACTAAATAGAATAGCATTCAATATGTTGCTGGCAATATTTAACAATTTCTTCAATGGCATAAAATTCCAAGTAATAATAATAATTTTATAATGATACCTATATAGCAATAAACAATATATCTACAAACAATAATATATCAGTGCAATCTCAAATCACAGAAGAATGTCAGTGATAGGCCACATTTCTTAAATACATAAAAAAATCATTATACATACACTTATAAATTGGCTGACTACAAACACCATACAAACACCAGGAAGCTGAATTTCGTTAAGGATGTCTCATCCTACTAATATAATAAATGTAAAAGTTTGTATGTTTGTCTGTTTGGATGTTCGACTGTCAATCACGCAAAAAGTACTGGATGGATTTGATTAAATTATTGAAATTTGGCGCACATTAGATCATGACCTGGAATGATAGATAGGCTATAAATCATTTTGTCATACATACATTTAGACTAGAGAGCTGGAAATTTATTTCATACAAGATATATATAAAAAGTGAACCATATTTGTATTTTGTAGCAAAATGTAGCATGTTGATAAGGGATGAAAATGTGATAGCAACCCATAAAACAATACAAATTAATTATTATACATAAAACTATGTAGAGAGCTGAAAATTTACATATTTATTTCTTACAAGATATATGTATAAAATGTGAACCATAATTGCATTTTATACTGTGCTGCTAAGGGGTGAAATTTTCATAACAACCCATAAAACAATACATATAATCTTCTCTTAAAGCTAGAGAGCTGGAAATTAGTACATTCATTTCTTACAAGATATACATTGTGTAGAAAAAGTCTGGGACCGGTTTAATATTTCGTTTATAACGAAAATTTAAAAGATAGATGTGATTGAGGAACCTACTCTATGTATAAATACTATATTACTAAGATTTCAAAAAATGTACCCGCCATCTTGAATCCGCCAAACTTGTTTTTTTTAAATGGAAAGGTGGTCATGTGATACATCATTTCGATTGTAAATTTTATATGTCCCTGGGGGCTCCCCCCCCCTCCAATTCAAATTTTGGCTTAAAATTGGATGAAATAAGTGAGTGACGGATCTTGAAAAAACACGTTACTCTATCGGCCTCGATTACATTGCAATGATTTGGAACTTTTTCATGATTTTTTCATAAAATTCATCAATATCTCGGAAACGGTGCGTCCAAGAGCATTTTTGACAATTCTGGACCCCTCTTTAGGAAACACCATCTTTGCCAGTTACGGGCTATACAACGGTAAATTATTGTATATGCCCATGGGAGCTCTTATAAGCGTATGTTAAAAGCGACATTATAAAACGTAATTATTTAAAATATCAATTATTATGCTGGTTAAAAGGAGAATATTCATTTTAAATAGACTTCATTGTTAACAATTATTATAGGCCCAATATGACTTGTTCTAACAAACCTAATCTAAAAATTAGCGTAGAAATTAATTATAATTTAAATCATCTGTTATCAATCAATTAATTTATTTCCTTAAATAAACCAATTAAACATAAATTACATATGTATGTATTATAAAGGAACAAAAAATGCCCACATGTGCCTAAGCCTGTGAGTGGGCACGAGTTGCTCAATATGCACACAATGAGGATAAAAGTAAACAAAATAAAAGGATTGCATTAAATATTATCATGTCGAGCTGAGTCAATCTACTAACAAAACTAAACTACTAACTATTATTAGGTTTCCAAAGAAGTTGTCCCTGCAAAACTAACATAAAACAAAATGTTATGTTGAAGCAAAATTGTTACGGGAATCCATTGATCAACACAGAAATTCTTTCACCAGCTAAAGTAAATTAAATTGCCAAATTAGCTTTTTTAATTATTTACTGTAAACTTCTGCTTTTAAATTTGTCTGTTTGAAATAATTTGAATATTTCAATACATTCCCCTGAACGCAGGCTTTGCAAATCATTTAACAAAAGCACATTAAGTACATCGATGTACAAGTTTCAATGTATAACATCGATGTTTTGTTAAGTGGAAATCCCTAGTCAGCCTCTGTATAATAAGGCTGCAAAACAGCTGAGCGTATTTCATAAAATTTTACGATATCAACTTAAAAATCGCCACTCAACTTAAAAACGTTATAACAAATGCAATATAGCAAGTTTGAAGTTCTTATCTTGAAAATTATTGCCATATTTTCAACCTATTTTTGAGCTTGTGCTGCAATGTCCACGGATGAAACCATACTACCATGCACCCGCGACTATTCATTTATTGAAAATTTTCAAGATATTGACTATCACATTTATCACATATATTTATCAGAATATTTTTATAATCTAATTTTTAAACCGATATCTTGAAAATTGTTGATTCTGAAGCATTAAATTAAGTAATAATTGATCTCGGGAGTGTAAGCGCTCTCTCTTTCAAAATACGCCTAAAGAGTCTTTAAAAGGGAAAAAAGTCTTTAAAAGGGAGTCTTTAGAAGTACCCCCTGCCTAAATGGGGGTCCCAGCGTGGTCGGACATATTTTTCAAGGGCAGATTCGGAATCTGTGATCCTTAAAACCCCTGTATACATATTTTGATAAGTTTTCATGAGTTCAAACAATTTTTATAAATTATAGAAAATGATGCACTTTTAGATGCACTTTATGCATGCCCAAAATGCACTTTTTGTCTGCCGACAGGGTATTATGTAGACTTTTTTCCGGATACTTCTCCGAATACAATGCCGAAACTGCATCTCGATCGGTGCTGTAGAAAAATATTTAGTTACTCTGGATGATTTTGGTCTAATTTCCCAGGTTTATCTAGAGACTCAAAACTATTTGACCGAGTTCACTAAAACTTTCACAGTTTAACCATAGATCTATCATTACCAGGATTGTTTAGACATTACAGTTACCTTAGTCTAACGGGTTGAAATGGGGTTATTATCCCTACAAAATAAATATAAATTAAACTATTATCCTACAAGAAAAACTTCAAAAATTATGCAATATTATTATATTCTCAAAAACTACTCAACTAATTTCACCCTTTACACATATTAGTACCATGATTGTTTATAGAACAACCAAAGAGTTTAAAATGGAGTAGCTACCCCTATACAATAAAAATAAATTGCACTAACTTCCTACAAACTTAAATCTAAATTTGTGTAATATTCTTAAGTGGCATAAAAACGTTTTAAAATTCGATTACTTTAGTCAAAATAATTAAATGGAATTTAAAACTAAAATTAAATCAAGCTATAGCGAATTATTTTTGGGTCCACTAGTTTGAATATAAAAACAGTAAATATTTTTAGTCATATGTACTATTATTCTAAATATATTGAACTTGTCTCTTTACCTGATATTACAAGTAATCTGTAATAAAAAAGTTTTAATACATTTTTGCAAGGCATGACATTCCTTAAACATTAGTTACTGATGCTGGATCTCAATCTACTGCTAATTTATTTAAACAAAATCTAAATGATTATGAATACAAACATATAATAATAAGCCCAAAACATTCACATCAAATGGCTCAGCATTAGCAGCTGTTAAAATAGCTAAAGGGATACTTTAAAAAATGTGATTATGATAAGACAGATCCATATTTATCTTTATTGTGTTATAGAAATACTGAAAAACCTTAATTTGCCTTTACCAGCAAAGTTATTGTTTTCTCGAAATCTAAATACCTTTTTACCACATAATAGTAGTTATCTTAAGTCAAAATTAGTCAAACCAAAATTATTAGCACTAAGAAATAGAAGCAAAAAAGCTGTACAAAAGTATTATAATAACACAGCCAAGCCTTTACCAGATATAAATGTCAATGACATAATGTTACTTAAAAAAAAAACCTTTAGAACTTTCTTGAACTCCTAGGAAATGTATAAGTAAAGAAACGATTTATGTCATAAAAGATGAAAATAATAAAAAATATCAAATATTTTTTTAATTAATTATATATTTTCCAACTGGAAATATTCTCAATAAAAATACTTGTTCTTATGGGAAAATTAATACTGTTAGTATCAGAAGTTTTGAAGAAAACTAGATTTTAAAAAAATATTGTAATTAAACAAATGGATGGTTACATTACTAAAAATGACGACAAGTTAACAATCCTAAACAAACTATGTGCAGATCAAATAGTTTAATTTTTATTGAATTTGTATTTTAGTAAACAGTTGTGCTTGTTTTACACTTTAATTTCTTTAACAATAATTTACTTGGCTATTAGATTGTAAAATTGTCATATCATAAACTAACATTATTAGTCAATCATGTAAAGATTAAGAACTTTTATTTTATCAGAGAGGAATGTTGAATTTGTTGATGTAATGTTGTAAATTATAAACTACATTAACATAGATAAACCTTGTGAAAATAGTATGGTTTACATAGACAACATACATGGTATATCCACTACAATCAAGATGGCTACTTTGTGCAAGACCTGTAGTTCACTACATTAATTATTATAAATCATTATTTATAATAAATAACCTTTGCTAAGTAATATAAGTGTTTTCGTTATAAATCATAATCAAGGTATAACCCTTGAATTATTTTAAGAATTATTGGCTAAACAAACTTAAACCCTCTTTTACGTCTAAAATTATTCCATTACAAGCAAGTATTACAAGTATTACTTTGGTAAAATAAGAACTTCACAAATAGGCGATGATAACCACCCAGGGTTTTAGCCTATAAAAATTTAAAAAAAATAATAAAAAAACTTCACAAATTTGAATTTAAGTTCTTGAATTATAGTTCAAAAGTTTCAAATTTTAAAATTATAACTGTTTAGTGAGTCAAATTAAATAATGTTTCAAACATTTTGTTCAGTAAATAAAATAAAACAAGAAATACTGAGACCTTATTTTTAACACAACGGAACAGATCACTGCAAATCGGGTTTAGAAATTTGTCAAAATAACTGCCTTTGTTTGTTTCCTTTTGTTCTGCAGGTCACCTTTAGGTTTGCTTCTGGAAAGTTTAGCAGGTAAAGGGTGTCATTGTATCTCATCCATCCGATTTGTTTCTGTCATAATAGATTTATTACACTCCCAAAGTACCTGCACTATGTCTTTTTGTTAATATCTTGAATATTACTAGACTAGAAACTTTTCTTTTATAAACATGTCAACCCATGAAAAATATATTGCATTATCAAAAAGCCGACGGAGTTAACAACATTTTAGTCTCTTGCTACTAAGAAATTGTTAAAAATATGTTTTTCCACCTTTACGTACTAAACTAGAAATAATGTAAACTAGAAATTTTAAACTGTTTCAAGAAACTTCAAGGCTTTTTATATCAATACGAGTTAATTGCTTTTATCCGAGTTTGATAAAAGTATATTTGGTCTGTTAAAGTTTCTTTTGTTCAAATTACAGATTATTATATTTAATACTTTAAACTAATGTTAAAAGAAGTTTTTAATATTTTTGAAAGAATAGGCCTACTATCACAACCAGCACAGTTGTGTTATGGTAGTTTAAATTGAGACTAAGATAACGGGAAACAAGAAAATTATGCTACATTATTACGGGTTTTATTCGATTAATAGCTTGTAAACCCGGGTTTTTTTTATACTGAGATAAGAGAGCACATGTTATAGGTCATGCTTGTAAAGAGTTTTAAAGTTCTTACAACAAGTTCTTTGACAGTAAAATCCAGTTATTGATGATTTTGGGTTAACATTCATACTCTTAAAGTTTAATGTATTCAAGAAATCTGTTACAAGAATAAAACATTTAATTGCAAATCGAACTTAAAAAAGTTTCCTCAAATCTATACAGAGTAAAAATGCTGGCTTTAACAGACACTTTAAAAGAGCCACACTATTGCATCCGTCGCGATACGTTTAGTCAACATAAGTTTGGTTCATATTGTTTTGACTGCGTGTCTGCCTGCACCAAATTGAATGCCTCCGCATGTAACTATCAAACTGCCGTATTTGCTATAGTAGTCTTATAAATAATACTGTACAGGGTGTCCCCGAACTCTCTGGTCTACTTTTGTGGATGTGTTCCTGGGATCGAGACAAACATATATCACAATATAAAGTCTAAGGTACTTAAGTTTTCGTCTGTCTGTCTGTGTGTGTTTTCTACAAAATAATGCATATCTAGAGAGCGGTTTGACCGACTGAGTTTAAACTTGACATTAAGTTTAACCTAATAATGGTAAGAAAAATAAACGATTTTATCAAATCATGCGCTTCAAAATAGAGAGTTAAAAAGGCTACAAAAAAGCCTTTTATGTTGACATTTTTTTAAACTGTTTGAATTTCCAGTAATTCAGGTTTTAAATTTTCAAACAGAAGCCATTTTGAACCGCATAATTGGATATAATCGATTATATATTTTTTTAATAGATCATTGTCAGGTTATCCTTTATGTCATGTTTGAACTCAATCAATCTAGCCGTTATCTAGATAAAAATTGTTTAAGGAAAAAAACAAAATGACGGCTATGGGAAAACAAAGCCGCCATATGTGCTGAATCATACCCTAGAATATTTCAGAGTCATTACGGAACATCCTATATATACATAAAATATCTTATTAAGGCATGCAAAAAATTCCAAAATTGTGGCACGTATGCTGTTGTTATGTTTAACAAAATAGTATCCTTCAACCGATTGTTTTCATATTTCTCCATCCGATAGGGAATTAAAAGGGCTACAAAAAGTGTGTCTTGAAATGTTTCTTAAAATGTACAGTTTTTGGGTAATTCAGGTTTGAAATTTTTAACAGTCTCCATTTTGAAACGCATAATAGAATATAATAGTTTATTTTTAATAAAATAGATCATTGTTATTTTAAGCGTCATGTAAAGTTTGAACTCAAATCTGTCAATCCGTTGTCTAGATATTAATTATTTTGTAAAAAAAACACATACAGACTGACAGACGAAAAGTAAACACCGTAGACCCAAGTTTATACAGTATTGCGAAATATGTTTGTCTCGATCCCAGGAACAAATCCACAAAACTGGACCAGAGAGTTTGGGGACACCCTGAATATCAAACTTAAAGACATTAAGTATGTTTATAAAGACAAAGCTGGTAACGAAATAAATAGGGTTTCATGAATAAAAATATCGCTTTAAACTTAAACAGTAAAGTAACGAATGATTTATTAAACAATATATTGATAATGTTAACATTTCTCATACAATGTATTTAAATCTCCACTAAATTGAGCCCAATTACAAAATGAACCTAATAACGATCTGGGAAAAATGTCTTTAACATAAAATACGCGGCCAAATATTTAGACCTATATTATCTCGTTCAAACATGTTATATTATTATTATTTGTATTACATAAACGGAAAAGGTATTGACTGTGTAGTTACATCATAAATCCCAAATATTTAGAGCAGAGTTTATAATAGGAGGAATAGAAAGCAGTTAAGGGGGCATTACCCTGTCTTTCATATTGAATCTCATTCCCATAAGAGCAATGCTACAGAATAAGTAATTTTTTCCGTTTATTCGTGGAATAAATTAAAAAATTTGGTTTAATTTTGAAGTACTGTCATATGAGGATGTTGATTACTGAATACATTTTCAAAACCCGTTTTATTGTTTTCATAAACGTATGATATAAATAGTAAAAAATAGTAAACTTTATTAATTTTTTACTCAGTTGCAAAAAGAGATATTGCAAAAAACCTTTGCAATCAACACCCACAATCTATTTTACAGCTTTCGTTTTTTGACAAAAACAGCACAAAAATATGCTTAATAGTGAATGTATGTTTGGTTTGTATATCTCATTTTAATTTAAAAGATATTATAAAATAAATTTCATTCAAGTCATATTAACAAAATCATAAAGGTAACGTATTAAATATTTAGTAATTAAACGAATATAAAGTTCAAAGAATTCCAGGAATAACTTCCGAAACAAAAGGATCCGAATTGTGTAGTGCAAGTGAAGTAAAATCAGAAGAATACGTATTGTGTGTGTAGTGTATGTGGAAGTACAGTATAATAAAAGAATCAGTTCAAATAGTTAAAGTAAGTAGGAAGTAAGTAATTAATTGTAAGGGCAGACCTAAAAGTATCAAAGTAACATATATTATATCGAAATTATGTGTCGATTCTAAGTAATGCAAGATAATAACATTTTGATCAAAGAACCATTTAAATAGTAAAGGAAATTGCATATTGTTCAATCAGTACAGTTTCCTTTACATTAAATTTAATCATATTCAAAGTAACGGTACAGCGGTATGTTGTTAGTTTAGGATATTCAAAGTAGTTTGTCATTAAGTAGAAATTTTAGAATGGTATATTTAATTATTTAATATAAATAAACTGTATATTGCATATTTGTACAGTTTATCAAGTTTCAAAATATTGTCACTTAATCTTTATAAAATATAAAATCTCTCTCAATCAAAATTATAAAGTATTAAATAGATTTGCAAAATTTTACTAACTAAACACTTACAGTAACTTATAAAATGTTTTAATATTAATTATATATATACATTAGTCAGACTTACTTGTATCTGAAATTATTCCTACCAGTTGTTTATTTCTCTTTTGGAGTCATCCTTCACGCTAAGCGCAATTGACTAAATAAGGGTCTGGTGTAGCCCCCAGAGTTAAAGTTTTAGCTTAAATCATAATTTACATGGACCTACATGTGTGCCAAATTTCATACAAGTTCATGTAGTACTTTTTGCGTGATTAACAGTCAAACATATACACATCTCAACATCCAGACAAACGTTCAAACTTTTACATTTATAATATTAGTAGGATTAATACAAATACAATGTCTGTATCAATACAAACAAAGAGGTTGTATACATAACCTAGAAATGTAATCTAGGATAGGTTTTATATTTAACAAAACAAAAGATCATATATTTTTATTATAGGCCAACTTAAATCGAAGATTTTAACCTAAAATATATTAAACAACTATAATTTAGTCAAAACTGTATTATTTTTCTCTTTAAAATGCACTCAAATTTTTGTCGTCAGGAGGCCTATATTTGTAAATAATTTTAAAATATTGTTTTATGTCTGAAGGCATATATAAATGAATATTTCTTATAAATAAAAATTCATTTCCGAATGTTTGTGTCCGCAAAACTTAACAGTATTGGAATTCTAAAAAAGAAGAAAAAGTTTCTCATTCAACATTTTACTTAAAGATCAAAAATACATTTTGGAAAACATAACAAAGAATTTACATTTTAATCATAGGAATAATTAAATCAACTATTTTAACCCCCAAAAATATCAAAATATTGCTATTTAGGCTAAAGTATATTATTTTTCACTTTAAATTTACCCAAGTTTTCATCATAAAGTTTTCTGTAGATATACTATCTAAACGTCAAAAAACGCTCAAAATTTACGGTTTTTATCGGAACTTCGGAATAGAAATTATATACAAACACTTTTCTATTAAAATCCAAAATTGTGTAAAAATTTCAAGTCAATCCTAATTTTTCAAGTTTTGCCGCCACAAACATAAGGAAGCTATATTTTTACACACAAAGATGGGGTATTATAAGAAATATTCTATTCTTTTTTAGTGGAATCGGGGTATTTTGAAACAATAAAGACTTTTTATGAGGTTTTAAGTCTTTTTGTTATATCATAATGTGAATTACACAAATTTTAATTTCATGATGTAAATGGCTTTAAATTTAAGGTATTTAAGATTTTAAAGATTTAGGGTGTCTAATTTGTAGAATTTAGTAAAAAATGTTTCTTTTTAAATTTCTAGTTTCAAAAAAGATGTTTAATGTACTCAATTCAACTAGAAATAAGATAAGTTTAATGTAGTGAAACGTTTTCATCCAAGAGTAGGTAAACAAAATAATAATAAACCTTTCGGTATAAGGATAAAAAAATTAATACATTGTGTATCTTGTTTCTTTGAATAAATGCATACAAAACTTAAATAAACAACGTGAAACTCACACCCGCTTTTAGATATTAGTGTCTTTAATTACGATACTACATTACAAAGATTCTCCTTTAATTATATATAATGTTTTAGTATTTATATTTCTTTATTAACAACATAATA
>JAGFPH010004907.1:0-26483 GCA_018207615.1 Philaenus spumarius | reverse complement strand
ATGTAATAGACTCAAACAAAAAATATACAGTGATGCAAAATTAGTATAATGATTAGAACTTACGCTTGCAATACAAAGGGTTCAATTTAACAAGAATAACTATAGTTAAAAGTTTGATAAAAATGTTTGTCTGATCACTTTCGAAAAAGAAAAATTGTTTGATCACGTACTAGACGATTTAGTCACTTTTCTGAATGGCATACAGCTGCCAATTCACAGAAATCTTTTCACTGCAAAAGAAGTCTTTAAACTTTTCTCGTTCGTAGTAAGCCAAACGTGTGTCTCCTTTTCTTCCTGTTGTTAGCTCTCTTATAGGTATCAAATTTTCTGTAGGTAGAGGAAGTTTATCTTCGTTTTGGTTGGAGCAACGAATTTTTGCCACTCTAAATAAATTGTGGAAACATCCGCAGCTAGAATAAGGTTGTCAACAGTTTCAGGTGTGATAGCAATTTGTGTAAAAAATACTGTAAAGTACTGGGATAGGATCCCAAATATATTTTCACTGCACCGCCATGCCCGGCAATGTCTGTAGATGAATACAAACCATACACCCTAACCTAAAAATTACATATTTTTCAGAGGCAAGTTCCAAGCTATAAAACAGAACTACGTTTTACTATGAGTGTAGGCCTATGTGCGTTTAAACACTTTTTCTAATGGAATTGAGCTGCCAATCCACTGAACAATTTTCATTGCAAAAGAAGTCTTTAAACTTGTCTCTTACACTATAAGCTAACTGGGTTGCTTTCCTGCCAGTTGTAGCAACATCATAATTCTGACACTCGCAACTATATCTGAGGTCTAGTTGCTTTCACAGAGCAAGAAATAGATTCGCGCCGTCAAATACGAGCTTTTTACAAACCAGTATCGCGTTGAATGACGGCGTGATGTAAGTAACGGCGGCTTCACCGACTTGCCGCTCTTGAACATCACGGCGTAGTTATCACGGCGTAGTTATCGCAGCGTGGTCTTACAAACCGAGGCTTTAGAGGCAGCGCACGGAAAGATTTGGCGGGGAATGAGACATGGTTGCTATTCTAAAATAGGCCTGAATAGCAATTAGAAGGGGGAAATTATACATACCTACTAGGGGCTCTGCCCCTGGACGCTCCGCGTCCCAACCCCGGCTCGGCCTTCGGCCTCAGATGGCTGCTTCGCTTCGCTTGCAGGTGGAAAATTCGATAAAGAATCTCGTTAATCTTTTGTTCGTTTGTACATAGGTGACCGAGCATAAATTAGCTGTTTTATTTGGCAGCTGACTCAAACTCATTAAACATTATCTCCATAAGATTAACATGGGAAATTTGAAGGATTGTATACCGGAGCTCCTTCTCGGGTGAATAGCGGCTGAACGGATGATAATATATAAGACTTGACATATCTGTGAATGATTATGTTCAGTTTTTGATCCAAATTAGCTGTTTTATATATAATAGGTTTGTAACAACCAATGTTTGAATTGAATTAAAATATAGTTAGCATTTTTCGTTGATTTTTGTTTGTGTTTGTTTTTAGTTTGTCAATGTAACCTCAAAAAGGTAATACTACATTTGATACTGATTTGATCCAAATCAGTTGTTGATCAAAATCAGCTGTTTTAAGCTTTTCATACGAACAGCTGTTTTTGTGTCCTTGATAAAATCAAAAGAAATATTTCTTCTTCTTCCTTAAGATTGACCTTCCATAAGATTAACATTGAAACTTTGAGGGCCACTGGGGCGTAGCCCTAATGTCCTAGGACTTCGGTAAATGCTTGATGACATATCTACAGGTAATAAGACACATTTTAAAACAAAAATCATCAAAATCGGTCCATTAGGAGAGGCTGGGCGATTGGAAATAGGTTTTGACCAAATTCTTTTAATATATATAGATATCATTTTAAAGTACTTTTGGGAAGCCTAAAACGTGTTATTTTTTATCTTAATTTTTAGAATTTTACCATGACCCCCCCCCCCCCCCCCGGTCGTCCTGGTTACGCCTATTGTTTATTTTTAATCTGTATATCCAGTTAATACAATTTTCTAACCAACAAAAACATTTCTCTAAAATAATTAACAATAAGTTCATTTAAGCTGAATATGATGATATGAACACTATACAATTTCAATATTACAAAATGTTTAGCAAAATAGGATAGGTTAGTAATTGGATTGCCAAATCTGAATTTTTTTTAAATCCACTACAATTTTTAGTATGTTTTTTCTTAATTATAAGGTCGTAAATATTTTGTTGACTGTTTGTAGTAGGTGATTACAGTTGTAGAACCTTATACAGTTATTTATAAATTTAAATGTGATATCTTTTAACGTTTTCAATCTGTTTCAAAAGATATTATTACTGAGATCATTTAGTAAAGAATTTTAATAAGTCTGTTATCATTATACAATTAGTTTTGAATTTCTTAATGAACACCTTTCGGACAAGTGAATCTGGAATCATTGATGTATGATGTGTGTTTAGCTGGACGAATATCGTGGGGAAATTCAAAGAAGAGATCAAGAGATACTGGCCATGAGTGCAAAGATGAAGACACTGGAAGAACAGCATCAAGACTACCAGAGGCACATAGCCGTGTTGAAAGAGTCGTTGTGCGCTAAAGAAGAACATTACAACATGCTCCAAGCTGATGTATGTAGACAGTTTTACAGTTTACGAAAGTATTTGTTTTCGTTTAGTCTCTCATAGAGGGTGCTCCTATATCTGAGCCAAATAATTTGTTCCAATGATTAAGTTAAGACTTCTAGAATTTGCAAAAAGCCTTAGTTAAAAATTAATTACGCCTTAGGAAAATTTTTAGTTTTTTTATCTAACTAGTAATACTTTTACAAAATTGAATTCACAAAATTACACAATTTAAATAATTTGACCACGCAGCTGAACCGCTGACGTGAGTTGAGCAAATTTCCAAAATTAAGTTTATAGCCTAACTTTTAGGGTTTCAACCAACAATTTGGGAAATAGGTCTATTCACAACGGTGCTAAATAGCTGCAAAATAGTTTGCACGCCATTCCGCATATTGGGGGTATCTTCAACACACAAAACATTTCGTGCTTCGCACGCCATCCCCCGTATTGGGAGTTTCTTCAGTACTCGCCAACCCCACGGTAGAATCCACCACATGGGCCTTTTCTGTTATACCCCCGCATTTACAAACTATTTTCTATTCTCAAACTATTTATAGAATGAGGATTAATCGGGAATGTCCACATAACTATTTTATAACTACTCCATAACATAAAAGTAAGGAAGTTTCCAGTTTTTGTTGATATTAGATAAGCGTAACTTATAAGGGCAAACGCGTAACTTTACTATTCGACTCTAGCCTAATATTTTTGCAGACAACGACGTTGTTTTACGTTTTACTGTTAAATGTTGAATACAGGTAAACATACTGTGACTAAATAGGTTAGGTTAGAACCTTTTAGGTATTTTTTTTTATTATTATTTTTGCATTTCTGTTGCCATAGCAAAATAGTTTGTAAATGCGGGGATATAACAGAAAAGACCCCACCACTTGGCTTTGAACCGGGTACTTCTATGGTATTTTACATTTTGATCGATTTTGGAGGAACCAAGCGAGCTATAAGGTCGCGTAAAAAAACAAAATGTGCAGAATAACATCCTAAATTTATATTTGTAGAAAAAACTCAAAAACAAATTCATTCTCGTAGGAAAAATCTAAAAAAATAGTTACTTTTGGTCAAAAAACGTGCTTTCAATTGTTGGATTTTTTTGGCTAACGAACTCGTCTGAGCGACGTAGACAACCAACATGTGTATCAAATTTGAACCAAATCGGACTTAAAATGCGGCCGCTAGAGTGCGCAAACATATATACATACATATATATATATATATATATATATATATATATATATGATTTTTAACGACACCCCAAAACGTGTTCTGGGAACCATGATCGGTGCTCGTTTGTTACTCCCGACCTTGGGTCTTACCATAAGGGCCACTGCAATAGCTCATTTTTCCTATGGAGATTCACTAAAAAGTTAACTAAAATATCCTCATTTATAAGTTATTTAAAGTGCACTATGATCAACAACCGTTCTGGGGAGAAAATGACGGCAACCTATTTGTGTGTGTTTAACATTACTCTCAGTGATGTACGTACCGTGGACCAATAGAAGCAATCGCTCCAGAGCGCCAGGCTTCGGAAATGCAACAATTACAAAGTGTGAAAGAATAAAAAAACTACTATTAATTACTAAAAGAGCCTATTTCTTCTTTTTTTTTGCAATAATTTTGAACACGATATTTTATATACCTATAGAACAGATAAAATAAAACCTGATCACAAAATCTCACAACAAATAAGTTTACTAAACGTTGAGTAAACGTATTTTAGTGAGATTTCGTGTTCAGGTTTTATTTCATCTTGTTATTTTCTCACAAGTCAAGCTCCAATAGTTATTTATACACCTATAGAATAAATGTTTCCATTGTATTTAAGATAGATAAATTTTGTTGTAGAAGATTTGTTGCCTCTTTAACTTTTACTTTCTCACTATACTATAGTATAGAGAAAGTATAGCGATCGCAAAAAAAATCGATGTTGAGATTTTTGTGGAAATATCCGTTTTGAGACCCCCTGAGTCCAAAAAAGTGGTTTTTACAAAATGTCTGTCTGTGTGTATACAAAGCTAGAGCGAAAACTATTTGAAACAAATTTGCACCAGACATTTCAAGTAGGCCTGTATAGATGCACGAAAAACAATTTTGAAATTTTTTTAAAAACAACCCCCTTTTTGGCAAAAAATCAGTTATTATTTTTTTTTATAAAAAAGTGGCTCTAATGATTTAGATCAAATTTGGCTTATTTGTAGCCTTTAATGTACCCTGCCATATGCTGAAAACCGCATCTTTCTAAAAATTCTCGTTTATCTAATAATAATAATAATAATAACTGGTTTTTGGGGGTTTTTGGCCATAAAGAGGGTTGTTTTTCAAAATGTTTCAAAACCTTTTTTCGTGCATCTATACAGCCCTAATTGACATGTTTGGTGTAATCTGTTCGAAATCGATCGAAAAGTTTTCTAGTTTTCTCTCTAGATAATAATAATAATATTTATTAGTTAATCTCCTACTTTAATAAATCACCTCTCCTACCCCACCCTACAATTATGGAGTCACAGTGAATCTGTTTGATAATTTAAATATGTTTGTGAGAAAGTATGTGTCAGTTCCTGGTGCCGTTTATTACGTTTGTGTTAATTGGTTTATTGTTGAAACATAAAAAAAACGATTAAGTGATTATCAAAATCACTGTGTGGCAATGAAAGAATGAATTTACTGCAGGAATTGTTGCATGGGCTCTTTTTAACAAACTATGAAAGTAAAGATACCACCAGCATTGATATAATTAAAAATATTGTCTCTTGTAATTTAATTAAAATACAGATAATTTTCTGTAATTTGACTTTAATCAGAACATATTTTTATTAGGTTTTTTCTTCAAAAACAACAAGTTAACGGGGTAAAATGTTCTGAAAGTTTTAGTCCGATCTCATTTTATATTGAAAGAACTAGACCACGTTCAACTGACTTAGATATTATCATTTCACAATTTTTGCTTCAAAGCAAACGAGAAAGAAATATTTCTAGAATTAACTTTAGAAATACCGGTAGTATACTTCCTGTGAGAATTCTGCTTGTAAGATGATTTTTTTATGTATTTGTATTATAAATTTATCATATTCTGCCTGTCAGTATGAACAATTTGCTTAACTAAATAAATTTTCATTATTAAAAATCCGTGTGGTTTGTTTAATCTTTCATGAGTATTTTTATAAGAATAAATTTGAGTTTTACTGTAGGGAAGGTGAAGTTCAAAACTGCTTCAGTGTGTTTAAAGCCTAGTTTAGCCTCTGATTACTCTGATGGTTGATTTATTCATACATTTATTCTTAGAGGCATTTAATAAATTCTGCTTAGCTCGTTATAATTTTGAAAATAATTTAAATAACCTTGTAAAACGAACTATTAAACTTGAGTATTATATATACCAGACTAGTGCATATTTCATTTTTTAATGCTTTAAACTGGTTTTTTAAATATTTACTAACTTCAATTACCTTAAGGCGATTCTGTCGAACGATCCTTGATTTGTATTTTCTTATCACATGACGCGTTTCAACTCTTTATTCAGTCATTTTCAAATGTACACATAAATACACTTCACAAACATTTAAACAACACATTTAAAATTTATACAAATACGTGTGACGCTCGTTATCGTGGACCGTTCTCGAATATGTTTGATCGTCAACTTGTGTTGTTTAAATGTTTGTGAAGTGTATTTAAGTGTACATGTGAAAATGACTGACTAAAGAGTCGAAACGCGTCATGTGATAAGAAAATACAAATCACATCAAATCAAGGATTGTTCGACAGAATCGCCATAATGTAATTAAAGTTAGTAAAGTACGTATATAACTTATTTCATCAAAGGGAGGTTAACTTGTATTGTGAAATAACCAATGCAAAATATTTTGATTTCAGGTTGAGGAGCTTCGCCAGCGACTTGAAGAAAAGAATAGACACATAGAGAAAAAAACTCAAACCGCTGTACAAGCTACTCAGGAACGAAATCGCATAAATAACGAACTCAGCGAGCTTAGAGATCACATGGATATCAAGGATCGTAAAATTAATGTATTGCAGAGAAAGGTATTTGACAAACTTATATTTAAGAAATATGATACTCATCATAACATACTGAGTTGCCTAGCTACTCGTTTCTGTCATGGTTCAAAAATGTTGTGACCCAATTAGCACTTCTCCCCTATCGTTTTTAAACCTTACGAAGCTCATTATTGTAGTATTAGTGTTCCTCTTGCAAAGACCTTCTAAATCTCTGTTGAGCAAGCTCTTCTCAATCGCACAATTACTATTAGACCCATTAGGCGAGTAATATTTGGGCTCCCATTTCCAACTCAGCTGATCCATGCATGTACACTTCTTTACATATATTCTCTTAAATCTAAATCCTTAAATATTAGATGCCTTACATGAACAACCTTCATAGAGGCCTTACATTATCTAAAACCTTTAAATTAAATTTTCTCCAACTTTTATGAGCCCCCCCCCCCCTGCAGCATTATTATCTTTAGTAACTGGAATCCTAAATTTAAATTTTAAGACAACTCCTGTCACCTGAATGCAAATCAAAATGGCTCTTTGTCTTTCGGTTCGAATACATTTTTGGGGCTTAGTATTTCTGAATAATTGTGTATTTAATGTGCGCTACAGGTTTTTTTCTAATTACTCCAGCTGGAAAAATGACGGTGAGGATTCCTGAACTGTAGATAATTTATTCAATTTACTCCACCCCCTCCAATACTATTTTTTGGAGCCATCTGTTTACTTTAGTTGGGCCCCTTTCTCTAATACTGAGCCTTTGATGTCCTACTCATAACAATTTAAAGAAATCGACGATATTTTCATGTATTACAGAGTATGATTGTTAAATTTGTTGCCGTAGCTTATAAATAAATAAGTTAAAATTACTTACACCGTCTGCGACTTCTAATATTCCTTTCATTACGTGTTTCGGAACTTATGTCTCATCATCAGATATTCACTCATTTGAGGTGATCAAACGTTAAAACAATAACAACAATAAAAACGTGTACATTATATTACACAAACATTCAGCGCCTGCGAACCTCGATGTTCGACGGAAGACGCGTAATGAAAGGAAAATTTGAAGTCACAGACGGTGTGAGTACTTTATACTCGTAACTTATCAATCATATCGTTGACTTGGATACTTGAATTAGAAAATTAAGTTTAAAATTTAATCATTTGTTACCTTGTTTTTGGACCTTAATTACAAAATTTTCTTTTTCTCTTCTACAGCAGTAGTAGATCTGCGGCAATAGTAGGTCTACTGCAATAGTCAGTAGGTTAAACGCTTTTAATAAAAAAAACATTGAGAAAACATTAATTAAACATCACGTTTGTTCATTGTTAAACTGCAGTTCAGCATTGTACTTGTCATATTTAAAATTGATTATTTAAAATCATTAGTTTAAAATATAAATTTTTGTTTATATATTATATGTACCTACTATACTATGTTTGAAAACAGAAAATTTCTTTTATTACTGATATTTTTACTTATGATTATTTGCTTGGCAAAATCATTGTTTGCTGTTATGTATGCACGTATTAATTTTATTTTGTAAAGTGCTTTACTTCTTGTTTATGATTTTGTATTGTTTTGTAGTTTTTACAGGAATTAAATACTATAATAAATGTTTATACATTATTAAGTTATAAGTTTTTAGACTGAAGTACTGTTATTATTTGTTTTTGTTGTATTTTAAGCATTTTTTACTATAGTACTTTTGTATTCTTTAGTGTTTCCTGTAGCTTATTTATTTGTATTGTTTTCTGTTATTAGTTTCATTTATGTTATAATAAGTTTGATTATATTATTTATATGTATGCTTTGTTTATTTAATAAATTGATATTTTAGACGTTATTATTTCTTTTTATTTATTTACTTCAGTTGTAAACCCCTAATTTGTTTCTTTTGAGTTAGCTAAGACAATTTAAAACCATTATTTTGTTGTTTCCAGTAGCTAGCACATATTGTTTATTTGTATTGTTTTCTGTTATTATTTTGATTTATATTATAATAAGTTTGATTATGTTATTTATATGTATGCTTTGTTTATTTAATAAATTTATATTTTATACATTATTATTTCTTTTTATTTATTTACTTCAGTTGTAAACCCCTAATTTGTTTCTTTTGAGTTAACTAAGACAATTTAAAACCATTATTTTGTTGTTTCCTTTATTGTTTTCTGTTATAGAATGTTTCCCCATGTAAACTTTTTAAACCACACAAATATCCTAGTGTGGACACTTTTTTGTTGGATGCAGATTGAGAATCTCGAGGACCTGCTGAAAGAAAAGGACAATCAGGTGGACATGGCTAGGGCTCGTCTGACGGCCATGCAGGCACATCATTGTTCTAGCGAAGGAGCCTTGTCAAGTTTGGAAGAAGCGATCGGTGATAAGGAAAAGCAAATGAATCAATTGCGCGAACAAAGAGATCGTGCTGAACAAGAACGGCAAGAAGAAAGGGAATTACACGAACGGGATATCGCTG
The DNA here is from genome assembly GCA_018207615.1 of Philaenus spumarius. Classification (NCBI taxonomy): domain Eukaryota; kingdom Metazoa; phylum Arthropoda; class Insecta; order Hemiptera; family Aphrophoridae; genus Philaenus; species Philaenus spumarius. Next base: position 17,340 of record JAGFPH010004907.1, on the reverse strand, counting down.
AGTACAAGTTGAAATTACACGCAATGGAGAGCGAAGTCGAAAAATTAGCGGCTCGTGTTGAAAGAGCTCAAGCTGAAAAAGACAGATTGGAAGCGAGATTGGAAAGTTCACAGTCGGAATTGGGTAAATCGAAAGCGGAATTAGATAAAGCTGCCAGCGAAGTCGGCCGTAGCGGAGCCGATTGGGAAGCGGCTAAACAGAAATTAACCCGACTGGAGTTAGAAAATGAGCGTTTGAAACACGACCTGGAAAGATCTCAAACAACTTTCGGCAGGAGCACCTTAAGCACTAGCCAAGAGTTAGATCGCATTCAAGAGAAAGCAGAAAAAGCGACGGCTGAATTAAGAAGAGCTCAGGCGGAATTAAGAGTGACACAAGCCGACAACGAAAGAGCCAGGGCAGAAGCTTCCGCGTTACAAGAAAAAGTAGAAAAATCTCAGGGAGAAATTTACAGATTGAAAGCGAAACTGGAAAACGCTCAAGTCGAACAGGAAAGTATGAAAGAAGAATACGATCGGGCTCAGACCGCCGTCAATCGTATGCACGCGGAACGCGATAAGGCTTCTAACGAACTCGATAAATCAAGAGAAGAGTTGGAGAGAACGCAAGCGACGCTGGGTAAGGCTCAGTTACAGCAAGAGAAGCTGCAGAACTTACTGGATAAGGCTCAGAGTGAGGTAGATAAATTACAGGAGAAGCTAGATAAATCAACTGGGGAAATAAGAAGAGTAAGTAGGCCTATTTTATTACATTACCTAGTGATTAAAGTACTAGTAATTTGGTGTTATTAAGTAGTATAATTTATTACATTTCTAAATGAGTCGTAAACTAAGTCTACAATATTAAGTTCAATACGTCACATCTTAGATAACTTCACCCTCTGAAAATAGGTTAAGCTCAGTCAGTGGGTGGTGTTTCATATGCCGTGGTAGGACTGTCATATGTTTTACTTAGCCTACTAACGTTGGCTTTTCTTTGTATTCTTTCAAACCCACCATCCTTCATCGGTATGGAAGGGCATTAAGCAAAAACAACAAAAATTGTAGGTAGAACAGCAATATTTACATACAGTAGCTTACCTGGTTCTTAACGTAGTATCTGTTGGCACAATACATCATTTAACACAAAACCGGATAGTTTTTGGAGTAAAATTTTGTTTAATGTTTTGGATAGTTCAAATGTACAATTAAATGCCAACATGACTTTCCCATGGCAGAGAGCTTAGTTATTTGTCTAAACATTTTGATATTTTAAGACAAAGTTGTTATTTAGTACTATGTAGAACCGCAAAACAAAATTCTAATTGAATAGCATACGAAAGATTTATGATAATAAAAGAAAGTCAATCATATACTTTTTGACTTAAATGAAATAAGAAAGAATACAAATTTGGTTTAGCAATACAAATTTAATATCACGAACCAGATGGTTAAAGTTAAATTTCATTCAACAAAAAATATTTGAAAACTAAACACAAACAAGCCAATCAGAAAAATTACAAAATTATAAGGATATTCTCTAAGTTTATTGTATGCCAATTCTTTTTGCAATTTAATTTTTACACATTTTTTTTACTACAACTGTACTCTAACGGTTTTTCAAATTACTTTCAGATGCAAATGGAAAAGGAAAAACAGAACTATGATTTCGAAAATATACAATCTCAGCTGGATAAAGCTCTTGGTCAAGCAACAAGGCTTCAAAAGGAAAAAGAAACAGTTCAATTAGAAGCTGACAGACTGCGTGACAAATTCGAAAAGGTTCAGGTATGTAGTGCTTTATTAGGATTGTGTAGAATAAGTTTTATTTTAAAATGACTTTAACTGTTTCAATGTAAATGTCACAACATAACGACCCAGCATTACTCTTAAGTTACTTCAAGTACAAAATAGTTTTTACAATTAACAGAATGTGGATGGTTATAATTGTAATTTAAATAACGATTGGTGTTTGTAGGCCTATTCTTTCTATAAACTGAAGTTTTTAGGTCACCTCTATCCCTCTCAACCACGAGTATATGAATAAGATGGAGAGAGCACTACTAGTAATAAGCCTGTATAGTCGGTGAGGCAGATTCCCGCCATCTTTGTACGGTAAAATCCACCAAACTCGGTCGTCCCCGGCGTACATTTTAGTTAATCGCCTATCATTTGTACCGCTTTTTTATTGACTTGGCATTTAGAGAAAAATGTGAAATTTTGCACAAATGTCAATTGTATATTTTCCAAGCCAGCAGTATGCATCAAATTAGTTATATTTCATTTGTATTTTTTTTTATTAAACGTTAAGGTTTTATCAATTATTAATGTGAGAAAAAGATACGTGAAAAAGTTAGTGAGCGAGTTAAACCTTAAGAATGTACAGTAAGACCTCGATAATCTGGCACGCTCAGGGATCCAGTGAAGCCAGATTATCAAATATGCCAGATTATCGAGGACTTCCTTTAAAATGGTTTAAACAGGGAATAAACTATAAATAAACGCACATGTACTACATATGAACACGTAAATTACACGCTGAAACTATGTTCTGCGCAGAGAGTTTGCCGCTAACTGATGGACCTCAGGTAGCACGTCTCCATTCCCCTTTGTTGTTCGCTTCCGTTAGTCAGTTTAGTACGTGGTAGGGCTTTACTATTTTTACTCCAGCATGTCACAAACTCTTCGAATCCCTTTCGCTTCCAAACCGTGCAAAGCAAGCGGTTTAAAATCGAACATTTACAAGAAATTCAATGTATCTTTTTCCAAAGACTTCAATTTGTTCAAATAATCTTCATTAAGTGGAATACGTTCAACAAAATACTGTCAGCAACGAAACTGTTAAACGGTCTTTTTAACGTTTTTAAAGGACGGCAAGAGCACATTGTTTTGAATCGGTCCGATTTTTATGAGAAATTTTGATTGAAATGTTTGTTTTGGACAAGTTTATTGAGCATTAGATTTTTACACACTGTTTTTAACGGATGCGGAGCCAACGGACAGTGTAGACTGGGTTTAAATCACTCAATAATTACAAAAACTGCAATTTTTAATGAGTGCAAATTTTCAAGATTATGGATGCCAAACTATCGGATCTGCCTGATTATCGAGGTCTTACCTTTTCCGTCTAAGACGAGTAGTTTTGTCACAGTGACAGGTTGAACACAACTAATAATGTAACATGTTTCCGCTAGGCACGGCCGTAACTCAACGCTATCCTGGCACTGGCTACTGAGTTATTGTGTCGATCACATCAAATAACTTCTAATATTATCGTATTGAAATATATATTTGATTAAATAATAGTAACACTTAAATATGAATGGAAAATTTTAACTTCATTATTATGTTTTCCCTGAAATAATCAATTGTTTAGATTAGGTAAAACTCTTCTTTTTTTACGAATATTAGTCATTATTTCACCTTTCCGCGTTTAACATAATATGTTATGTATTTTTTAAATAATTTACGCTTCAATTATTACTTTGTTTTTTAATTTATTTGTAAAATTATATTTCGCTAATAAGGTTATAATGATGATAAAGAAAACCAATCAATTGATACAATACATTTACTGGCCCAAAAACAAAATTGTTTTACACAAACTGTTTCTTATTGAAGTGATAACTTCTATTGGCCCGTTGGGCACTTTCGACTTGGCTATGTTTTCGAAATCTCGTGTCACGCCAGATTTCTCACGAGATCTTGCATCACGCCAGATTTCCCGCAAGATCTCGCGTCACGCCAGATTTCCCGCGAGATCTCGCATCACGCCAGATTTCTCGCGAGATCTCGCGTCACGCTTTTATTTAGACACAAGTCAGATCGTGGAGAGGGAATATTATTAATACATTATTTACATTTATTAGCATAGCAATCAAATTAACACATAAGAATTAGTTAATATAATATAACAGCTGATTTCGCCCATCATCTGTAATTCTTAAACAAAACCCAGCGTAGATTATATTTTGGGGTTATGTTTACAACTTCAACCATTAAAATTTCTTGTGATGTTAATTTTCTTATATATTAGTTATACAACTAATGTAGGCTTCTATAACTATAAGTTATATGGGCTTCTACACGTTATAAGATTTGCTTTGGGGTTATAAACTGTATATAAAACTAACCTTTGATCATCAATATATTCGTTTATACAAATTTAAAGAAGGATACCTACTGTTTAACTTCGCAAACATTCGTACATCTTTGTATAACATATTTGATTATTAATTTCTTTACTGTAATATTAACAACTTCTAAATCATTTGATCTATCAATATGAAATAAAAGGTAACTAAAAGATAATATTTTTACCTTTCTTTAAATATATAATAACGGATATAAATAAACAATTTGAACAAATAGGCCTACAGTTTTATAATCCTTATAATTGTACACATTTACCGAGTTAAAAATCCCCGTAGTCATAGAAGTTATCACTTCCAACGTGTGGTCTTAAGCACACCCAGTTAATTTTTTTTTGTTTTGTGAATGTTTTGGTTAAACACTTTTAAATAGTGATATATCTAATATTAAAATATCTGGTACATATAGTCTTAATACATAATGGTTGTCTATTACGTCAAAACAGAATTAAAAAATATTTAGCCCCACACAGTTTTTGAGGACCATTGAAGACATTTGAGTAAGAGATGGTGAGTTAAGGGTCTGCTCCAGTAAATGAGAAAGCAACCGGTAAACGCAAGCACTTCTCTCTATAACCGTATCTAAACAGTGCAATTTCTTGCGGCTGAGCGCTTTGACAATGCCTCATTTCAAACCATTTTATAAATCCATCTTTTTTAATGGAGTGCTGAAAAAAAACTTAATATTCTTTATAAAATTTCGGATCCGGCTTGCAAATTACTTTTCATTATTAATTTTGTATTGTGTTAGGAAAAAAATTCAAACTTTGTACTTACAAAATGTCAATTATTACATAACAAAAGAAAAGCATTTTAAAAACATCTAAAATGCAAATCGGACGCGTATTGTAATTGTGCTTAAAATGAGACCTTGCAAACAATTTTATGATAAAAAATAAACAAAATAAATGGTTTGAAATTTAACATTGCTCTTATGGGATAAAAATCCAAGATGGCCGCCACTACAGCAGACCCTTAAGCCAATCCACACAGCACATAGCATCCACTCAAACAGTGGAACAACGAAAAGCGTGCGCCACTGCAGCGCGATGTGGAGGGTGTTGTCAAGGTTGCAGCCATATTTCTCCGGCAGCTTGCCTCACCGGAGGACTATAACGCTCCCGCCATCTTATTTACATACTCCGTGCTCTCAACACACACATCTACATTGTATGGAGGCATAACCTGATTTTTACGTTGGTACATCACAAAACTTATTCAAACTACCAGTCTATTATTAAGTTATGTACTTCCCACATTTTAGTTTCAGTTCAACAGATGTGAACATTTAGAATTAAGAAATTAGTTCATACTTACAATAGTACTTTCTTTATTTCCTTTGTTTATTCACTGTTAACCAACGCAAATTTACTTTACATTGTTTTAGTTTTGTTAGATAAGGAACAGAACTTGTTATCAATTCAATCTAATCACCTTATAGTCCAGTCATGTTAGACAAATTACCTAAAAAAAGCTCTTATAAGCTAGGGTTGTGGTAATAACTACTGTAATAACTACATTTAACTACTTTAATAACATGCTAAAAGTCCTTGCAAAAAAAAACCTGTGCTACGGCCGCCATCTTGGAAAATGGCGTCCAAAAACCAAAAATGTTTGTCACAAAAAGAGCTACAACTTTTGTATCTGCAATCTGGTTTTTGGATGCCACTTTCCAAGATGGCAGCCATAGCACAGTTTTTTTTTGCGAGGACTTTTAGTGTATTATTACAATATCTAAATATAACAAACATACCAAATACCTAGGTTATAAGAGCTTTTTTACGTAATAGGGTAATTTTGATTTAAAATGTCTGCACTGATTTAAAATCACTGTAATCATTGTCTTCTGTATTCAGATGGTGACAGCCCGTTTACAAAAAGAAAGAGACAGTTACCAGGAAGAATGTGAAAAGTTACAAGAACGAGTAGAACTACAGCAAAGTCAGGTGTCCAAGGCCCAGAGAGACAGAGAGAACATGCATACGGAGCTCGAAGTGTTTAAAGAGAGATGGGAAAAAGCTCAGAGTAATCAACAGAAACTACAAGTAGGTTTACTTTTAAGTTGGTGCATTCTTCAGTTTTTCTGTAGTTATATTTCAATCGGTGTAACTTATTATTTTCTTCTTTGAGCATTCGGAACAGTTAATATAATATAGAAGCAGATTTGTAGAAAGTATTTAAAATGTTAACCTCAAAATACGGATTTAGGTCTGTCTTTAAACCTAAGGCTGCAATTCAGGATGGTTAGCTCTATACCTCCTGCAAGCTTACTGACCATCTAGACAAGAATTTGCTGCATCTTCTGTAATGGAACCGGCTCAATTACCTTGTATGTTGTGTCGCCTGACGTTTAGAAAAATGAGCATTCAAGTTTTACTCCACCCTCCAGTAAGGGCAACCATGAAAGAATCATTTGTAGATCAACGATTTACATGTGTGAGGCCTTCGTAACCCTTCTGCCGTACTTAAAGGAAATTACAAAACGTTTCATTTTTTTTTTGCGTTGATGCAGAATCTGCAACACCAGTGGTTTGTTGAGTTTTTATTTACTGTATTGTAATCGTTAGGTGTTACGCTGAAATTGTGGAGAGCAAGTGGTTAAAGGCTCTTGTGCAGAGTTTTACAGTTGTGTAGGTTAGAAACTTGTCACTAACATTTGTTTTACTTTTGCTATATGCCGCTTCTCCGTCTTCATTAGTCTAAACGGCATGAAACAAAAACAACAAAATATGTTGAAAACCCTTCCCTTATATTCCTTGAAGTAACCTCTCACTTCATCTTTGACTTATAGGCTGTTTTAAACTCACCCTTGCTCAGTTAAAAAAAATTATCAGGATAACTCAGTAATTTTTACACACGAAAGAATTCACCATAAAAATCTTTACCATTATTAGCCACACATATCTATCATTCTCTACGATGGTATTTAGACTCATGAAACTACAAAAATAGTTGTATGCACAGATACATTCACAGTGGAATGAGTAGATGGTAACCTAGCGTGACCAAACGTCCCGGAAAAACAGTTTTTTTTCATAACATACAGTGTCTCGAAAAGTAGTTTCGGGGCGTTGAAAAATCCCGGAATTCAGTTTTAAATAAATTTTATAAAATTGTATATATATATTTTTTTATTTCGCTTGATTAAACGAAATACTGTACGATAAATTAATACAATTTAGATTATTTCTCTAAACAGTTTCATTTGTCTGCAGTTGAGTTTCGCTCTATCTGTCGCCAATTATGCGAACTACCAACTAACTACTCTAAGGCCTAAGAAGAGTTGTGATAATTGTCCTTTTCGTCGCATCTCTTACCACTAGCCCTATCAGAAGTTTAGTTGATGAGGTTATGTCAAGCAAGCTGAAATTTTTTTAAAATTACATGGTTATAATATTTTAAAAACTAAATTTTTTAAATAATATAATATATTAGATATTATTAGTTAAACAGATATAGAAGTAAGTCATAGTAAATTTTGTGTATCTGCTTTTTATCAATAGGCTAAACAAAATGTATTAACAAAATATGAATCTCTACAAAAATACAAATATTTTATATTTAAAACCTGGGTACATTGGGCGGGCTCCCTTGGTGCCAGGCTGGTTGTGTCCCGGTTTTCTCTCAAAAGTTATTCGATCGCCCTGGTAACCTGATGTTCTCAACTTGCACTGAGGCTGGCATATATCTACTCTGCATCCACTGATATCAACTATTTTAAGCAGTTTATATCAGTCAAGATCATTAATTATCAATCAATAAAGTAAAAATATATTAGCACCATCTTATATAGTTTAACTACTGCTTGAACCGTAGGTTTTCATTGTTGTACATCATATTTAACTTTGAATCTAATTTAATTTTCCCACATTAAATATCTACATATATTATATAGAATAGAATAGAATAAATTTATTACAACACAATTTTACAAACAAACAAAAGAAATACATAATAGAACCGTGTTGTAAAAGCAACCCCAACAGGAAAAAAACCCAATTACTGGGGCGCCATCTATACAAAAATAAAATACGTCATGCCTAAATTAATTAAAACTATGAAACAAATAACTAAACAAAACAACCAAATACATAATCAAACACATTATATACAAATAAACAATAATAATGAAAACATAAAAACTAACATATTATACCTAGCTGTTGAGTCCCATCAAAACTTGCAAACCCACAGTCAGCGCTGGTTTAATGCAGACAAAGTCTCCCTGCGGAACCTCGACAAACCCCAGGAAACATCCACCTTGTGAGCGACCAAATTGTACAGAGCAATTGACGAGTTCAGCGGCGACGACGCATGAGCATGGGTTCTAATGCGCTCCTGGTAAAGTGGTCGTCTGATTCTCATCCCATAAGGTGGAACACACCAGCATATCTGCCTTAGGCTCTCAGGATCCTCAATCATGCCACACATAACTAATCTCAAGAAACACAACCTCAACAAATTTCTCCTAACTGCCAACGAATTAACTTCAAATGCACTCAAATTTTTTATAAAATTTCACACGCAAAAATCTTTTCTGAACTTTTTCTATCATATTTACATAGTATTTTGTTGATGGGGACCAAACAATACAGGCAAATTCCAGCCCTGATCTAACTAGACTATTAAATAAAACTTTCATAACGACAATATTATTAAAATCCCTCCCCAACTGACAAATAAAACCCAAGGTGGAATAAGCTCTCTTTACTATATTAACAATATGACAACTAAAAGATAAATCTTGTGACATAAGAACCCCCAAATCCTTAAAGCTAGTAACTCTGTTCAATAATTGCATATCAATGTTATAATTGTTAATTAAAGGCTGTAATACTCTATAATATGACATGATGCAACATTTTTTAATATTAAGAAGAAGTTTATTATTTTCACACCAAATAAATAATCTAACTAAATTTTCTTGCAAAATTTGACAATCATAACAAGTTTTAATATTTTTAAAAATTTTCAAATCGTCAGCGTACATTAAATATTCACAATTATCGAAACACGAAGTTATATCATTAATGAAGATATTAAACAATAAAGGTCCCAAATTACTGCCCTGAGGAACACCGGACCCCGTTATAAATCTATTCGATTTAAAACCAGAATACGTTACATATTGATACCTAAGAAACAAATAGGAAGAGAAAAACCTAAGTAGATCACTGGAAAACCCATAGAAATTCAGTTTCCTAAGCAATGTGATGCGATTGACTTTATCAAATGCTTTTGCAAAGTCAGTGTTTATTACATCCACCTGCCCTCTATTATCCAATACCCTAGATGTATAATTTACAAAATTTGAGAGATTAGTATTAATTGATCGGGCAGGAATAAAACCATGTTGAGCCCAAGACAAATACGGTTTCATATGAGATAGCACAAACAAATGAATGACAATCTCAAACACCTTAGCAGGAGTTGAAAGTATTGCTACAGGTCTGTAGTTGGCAATATCTAATTTGTTAGCACCCTTATGAAGAGGAGTAATTCTGGACAGTTTCCAATCATTTGGAAAGCTGTTTGTGGAAAGACTTAAATTAAAAATAAAACAAAGGGGTTTAATTAGGAATTCTGAACAAGCTTTGACAATATAAACTGGAATTAAATCTGGACCAAACGATCTTTTTGAAGGTAATCTTTTAACTGCAGCCGTGACCTGATCAGTAGTTATATTCGAAATAATTAAAGGTTGCACTCCTGTCATAACAGGCAATTCCAGTTTAACTGATCCGGTTTGTCATATACAGAACCAAAATACTCTGCAAAGGCACCTGCAATAGATAAACCGTCCCTAAGCCGCTTGTCATTCCACACAAAATCATTTCCGGTTACTGTCCCACTGCCTTTTCTGCATTTCACAAAATTCCAAAACTTTTTCGGATCACTCACAAGAGAGCATTCGAGATTTGCTATATACATTCCTTAACCTTACTCAATTGCAACCTTTATCAATTGCTTAACCTTACTCCTATAATATTTAAATTTTGCAAAATAATAATTATTCCCGGATTTATTCGATTTTGCCCTAAATTTATGTTTCAATTTTAAGTTATCAATAATTTCTTTTGTAAACCAAACCGGGTTCTTAGGCTTAACTAGTGGTCTCTTTTGTGCGTATTTATCTAAAACTAAATTAATTAATTTATAAAATTCAGAAACAGCAGTATTCACGTCTTGACAATTAAAAACATTCTTCCAATCACAATATTTAAGATCAGAATAAATACCATAAAAGTTGGTCTTAGTGAATGAATAAACAATCTCATTAGGCACCCCCGTATGACACCTACTTCGGCCTCCCGCAAAACAAACAATCAACACAGGATGGTGATTATCCACCCCCACCAAGGCGTCGTCGTCACCCAACACGGATGCTCCCACAATATTACTTATTACCAAATCCAAAGTTCTGTTGTTGTGATTGATAACACCATTTAGCATAACAAATTTATTAAAATTTAGAAAAAATGATAAATCTTTATAAATTCCCCCCTCCAAATGTAAGTCAAATGTGTTATTAGAAATACGAGGTAAATTAAAGTCGCCCACAATGCAAATGTTTCTATCAATTAAATTACTATTATTAAAAAACAAATTAAAGAACAACTCGTAAGAAAAAAGAGGAGTCCTGGGTGGAAAATAAATATTGCAAAGAATAAACGTAAACCCAGCGTTATTTGATAGTTTGACCCCAGCAATATCCACATTATCAATAGAAGGAAATGTAAGCAACTGGGACTTCCAAGAACCAGTCCTTATAGCAGTCAATACGCCAGCTCCCCTCCACTTATTTACTCCGTCACTTCTATAAACAGTCCAATCAGCTGGGAATAACTCGCCTGAAGTCACATTACTATTTAACCAAGTTTCAGTGATACAGACTATATCACTATCAAGGTTAAGCAAATTTTGATAAAACTCACTTCGCTTGCTATTCAGACCTCTAACATTCTGATAGTAAATACATTTATCACTACTCATTCAAATTAAAATATAACCTTATTCTAATTTGTTTTAAACTAATTAGCTCTTCCTTATAACAATAAGCACAATGAAAAAGTGTATAAGACACTCCTGAACTATAAAGTTTCACATAAAAACTTGTCTTTCTTAAATTGCAAATATTAATAAACATACTGACATCAGCAAAAATTATCATTAACATACAGAACTGAGAAAAATTTCCACTACAGTATTCAATTTTATCCTGTTTCTATTAACATTTATCTTACTATTAATCAAGTCCTATCACTAAATAACTTTAACTATAAATTTACAAAATGTTATTGATATAAACACAAAAGTAAGCTTATATATGTTTTTTTTTTTTTTTTTTTGTAACTTCTCAAATATTTATTACCGTATGTGACAGAAAAATAAATTGAACTTAAAAAAATAAACACAAAATTTTCTAACTTATTAGCATCAAGCAATATATTCTTACTTTCAAACTCACAAAAGTTTGAGTTTTGAATTAATAAAAATAAAATATCTTCTGGTGTAGAATTGAAAAATGGAACACAAAAACAAAGTTCACTTCTGGATTCATTTATACATTCATACATTTACCCATTTGATACTCCAACACTTATTTATGAGCGCACAAATTTATACACACATTCACGCTTACTCACAATAAAAATACAATTATAAAAAATAAATAGAGCAATAACTCAGCTTGTGTGCACGTCATCCTGATTTGATACACTTTGGCCGTCCTTAGCTTGGTGACTCAGACGTAGGATTTGCTCTCGCGAATCTATCAAAATCGCAGGCTGTCCGTCCATTTTCCGCACTAAAACTTTACCATTCCGGAACCAAACATATTTAACATCACCTTTCCTCGCAGCGGTTCTAGCCAAGAATAACAGTTCTCTGTTAAGTTTACTTAAGGACGGATTTATATAAACTTTGTTTTCCGATACAAATCCCAACTCAGACGCAGAAAACCCGCGCTTAACCCGCGAAACTCGCAAAAACTCTTCACACTCGCGGTGGCGAACAAACTTTATAATTATGCCCCTTGGCCTCAATTTCGAGTCGCTACTCCCGGATAAACGATGAACAGCGTCAATCATGTCAATAGTCAATTCAAACCGAAGAGCTCGAGCTACATTGTCAATAACTTGATATAGAACAAGCGACCCATGTTACCACGGGTAAAAAATTTGAAAACGGTTAATTAATATTAAGGAGTTAATTTCCAACAGCTGATACATTTGTTTTTGTTTCCAACAGCTGATAGATTTGTTTTTTATTTACAATTAATTGTTAACTTTTTATATATTGAAATAATTTCAATATGGAAATTTCTGAAACTTCAGGAACCTATATCTCAGGAACCACTTGACTTATATACTTGAAACTTAGGTTTTAGCAGTTTCTCACTAAGGTCTATGATTGTGTAAAATTTCAAGAACCTAGCCTATACAGTTTTCGAGTTGAAAAATCAAACGGACAGACTTAGCGTTTTATTAATATATATATATATATATATAGAATCAATATTATTTAGTTTGTAGTAAGCTGTTGCAATAATGTCCTTGTTTTTGTTTTAGATCGAAAGAGACGATGTAGTGACCGAAGTAGAAATTTTAAAAGAAAAATTGGAAAAATGTCAAATGACATTACAAAAATCATTGGAAGACAAAGAAACTGCAAATAAGGAATTTGAAAGGATGCTTGAGAAATATGACAGGTAGGTTTGCATTGTATAAAAATTATAGTTTTTTCATTAAAATAGAAAAAATACATTTGAAGTGTAAACTAAATTCTGTAAACCTTTAGTTGAACAGTGTCAGCTTGAAACATATTCATTTTGAAACGTATTACTTGCAACTAATTTTTACATTTTTTAAAAAAACCATGCAGTTTTTTGTACAGTTGGTTGGAATGGAAACTACTAAACACGGTTTTGTACGCACACAAATTATAAATATTAGGCTATTACTGATTGAATTGTATAATCAAAAACAGTAAAAAGTGATTGAGCGAAGACAGTTTTATGAGGGGGAAATTTGGAGGTTTAATTTTGTACACACTTTTTGCATGCTATGATTTGTCAATATACCAAGAATCAAAACTTTCTTCTACACAATTTCAAAATGATGGATGTTTGAAATTTGTATATTATTTGTGAAACCATTCAACTTGCTAAGCAACAACACTTTTTAACAACGTATTCCTTACATTTTTCTGTACTTTAAACAGAATGTCTAAAATAAAAATAACCCTAGTCAACATCCTCTGATGTTTTCGGTCAGTCTAGAGCAGTGACCTTCAACCTGCGGTCCGGATGCGCGGTTTTGCCACAAGGTTTTGTGCAGCCCTATGTTGCAATAAAAATGTATTACTCTTCAGTTTCAATTTTAACTTTTATTTTAGGCAATGAATTAAAGAATGAGTTTAAAACTGTATAGAACTTTGTATAGTCATTCTTAATGATTTATTTCTTTGCAACATCTAGGAATAAAATATTGTTTTTTTAATTTAAATTTTTAACTTTTTTTTATTAGCGAATTTCCATAGGAAAAATGAGCTATTGTAGTGGCCCTTATGGTAAGACCCAATGTCGGGAGTCGCAAATGAGCACCGATCATGGTCCCCAGAACACGTTTTTGGGTGTCATTAAAAATCATATATAAATATATATGTGTTCGCACTCTAGCAGCCGCATATGGTTCAAATTTGGTACACAAAGTGGCTGCCTACGTCGCTCGGACGAGTTCGTTAGCCAAAAAAATCCAACAGTCGGAACCACATTTTTTGACCGGAAGTAACTCTTTTTTTAGGTTTATCCTACTAGAATGAATTTGTTTTTGACTTGTGTCTACAAATATAAATGTAGGATGTTATTCTGCACATTTTGTTTTTTTACGCGACCTTATAGCTCGCTTGGTTCCCCCAAAATTGATCAAAACGTAAAATACCATAGAAGTACCCGGTTCAAAGCCATTCTACCATGGGGTTGGCGTGCAAAGCACGCAATGCATTGTGTATTGAAGGTATTCCTAATACGGGGGTTGGTGTGCGAAGCACGCAATGCATTGTATATGAAGATACTCCCAATATGCGGAATGGTGTGCGAACAGTCAACAACTGTTTCTTGAGAAAGGGGATCATTTTCATGAGAACTTAACGTCTTCACGTTCCTACTTTCAAAATCTGAAAAGTTACAGACCAAACACCTCTTATGAACGGCAGACCTTCTTACATACTGATACCAATAAATCAGGTCTTTAAAATATACTAGTACTTCAAAATTAGCAGTTAAATAACAAAATAACACTGCCACAAATATGCGATGTCAGTCTATTTTAATTAAACTCTGGCATCGCACATTTGCAGCAGCAGTCTGTGGATAGAAACCGGCCGTCTCATATAATATGCCACGCTAGTCTATGCGTATGGAAAAATTTTAGTATGGTGGTAGTGAACATGTTAAAACACTGTTATACGTATAAAAAAAAAATTATACCTACATAAAAAAATCACTACTCCAATAATGCTACATGTTGGCACATTTGAGCAATTGTGATCTTAAAATAACTCTGTTGTACAATAACCTGCACATTCAATTTGAGAATTTCACATATGTACTCATGTACTTGATTTGGTTGCTTGGACGTTCAAAGCCTACACTTGTGACAGTCAACACAACCATTTCTGTAAAAAACAGTTGAAGTAATTTTGTCCGTTTTAGGGTAGTCGTCTCATCTCTCAGTTCAATGTTATAAGTGTACATTTTTGTAAACTGTTTTTTGAGGGTAGTTTTTCGGATTTTTTATTTTCAACACTTTTATAGACTCCTAACACAATTAAACTGATAAGATCAACATTCTTAACCTATTAGTCTACCATTTTCAGTAATATCAGCTGATTCGTTGTTTGTTTTTACACTTCATGTTTTTCCAAACCTATAAAGACTCCTTTATCGTCTAGTATACTTTGTCTTCCATAAGATTATCAAAAATAAAGATAAATCGTCGCAAATCATTTTAACTAAAGTAAACGGTACCAGGAACTGGCACATACTTTCTCACAAACATATTTAAATTATTAAACAGATTCATTGTGACTTCATAATTTTGTAGGTGGGGTAGGAGAGGTGATATTAAAGTAGAGATTAACTAATAAATATTATTATTATTAGCTAGAGAGTAAACTATTCGATCGATTTCGAACAAATTTACACCAAACACGTCAATTAGGCCTGTATAGATGCACGAAAAAAGGTTTTGAAAAACAACCCCCTTTATGGCCAAAAAACCCCTAAAAATCAGTTATTATTATTATTAGCTAAACGAGAATTTTTAGAAAGATACGGTTTTTTGCATATGGTAGGATACATTAAAGGCTACAAATAAGCCAAATTGTATCAAAATTGTTACAGCCGTTTTTTTATCAAAAAATAATAACTGATTTTTTGGGGTTTTCTTTTTGCCAAAAAGGGGATTGTTTTTAAAAAAATTTCAAAACCGTTTTTCGTGCATCTATACAGGCCTACTTGAGATGTCTGGTGCAAATTTGTTTGAAATCGATTGAATAGTTTTCGCTCTAGCTTTGTATACATACAGACATACATTTTGTAAAAACCACTTTTTTGGACTCAGGGGGTCCCAAAACGGATATTTCCACAAAAATCTCAACATCGATTTTTTTTGCGATCACTATACTTTCTCACTATACTATAGTATAGAGAAAGTATAGTGATCGCAAAAAAAAATCGATGTTGAGATTTTTGCGATCACTATACTTTCTCTATACTATAGTATAGTGAGAAAGTAAAAAACATAGAAGACACTGAACTGTCTGTTGCATGGTCCACATTGTTGACTATACAAACACAAAGTAATTTTAGTACGCAGCAAATTGTGCATGTCTAAATCACTCTACCCACCACTATGAGTTGACAAAAATGTACAACCGTCCTTTAAATTTTAAGAACTCATTTTCTAGCAGTTTTTGATAGTGGTCTTTTAATTAACCGCATTCTTTTTTCATTAATACTCTATTACCCTCACAGTCTTTATTCAAATAATATAAAAACAATGTTCATAATCATAAAATTTGCTTCTTGTGGAGTGTGCACAGAAGGATGTATTTTCATAGGTAAGATCAACATAAAGATTGTGAGCATTCAATGAACTATCCACAAATTTGTTAAACTGTAAAAATCATAATCCACAACCACAAACAGTAAAACCTGTCAATCCAAACCTGCGAAATATGGCACCTCCGAGATCCAAGCTTTCTAAAAAAATCTAAGATAAATCAATAATTTTAACCAAGAAACTAAAATACTTCTACTTATACTGTGAGTTAGGAGGGGAAGGAATGCCACAGGGGAACGCTTAGTTTCTCCCGTGAAGTATTGTCTGTAACAGTAGTATTAAACTGTCTTAGTAATGTTTTAGTTCTAATTTGTAAATCTAGTGTACTGAAACCCCTTGAGATCTTTACTTTAAAAGTTTCAATTAATTAGCTCAATTCTAAACTGTAAATACTGTACCGTAAGATTTATTTTTGTTGTTTAAGTTAAATTGTGTTTAGTACAGTAATCTTTAGGTTTTGATGTACTATACTGTAACCACCTGACAACATTAGTTTAGTTTTAAAAGTTTAAAATAGGATAAAGATTTACAGTAATTTCTTTAAATTTCATCTAAACTGTATACACATGTAATATTGTACCAACAATCGCAAAATTGTATAGTAGGGCTGATCTTATACATTTGTTATTAAAAATTATGAGTTTGTTATAACACTTTCACATCCAACATTTTTGTTTTCCTGGCCACTCCAGAAATCTTTATAACATGACAGGTTTTACAACACTAATACACAAATTAAATTGACTGAACAAAGATTGAACCCACAAAAGCTATCTTACTTTTTCATAGTGATAAGTTGAAAAAAAGGTTTATAAAGTATACATAGGATGGAAACCTAATAAATTCTTAGAAATTTATGGAACAAAAAACAATAATAATTTGTAGTATTCTTCAGAAATTGCAATAGTTAGTTAATTGTTTGTATAATAATATTAGGAACAGAGAATATAATTTTCGTTTGTTTTATATTTAATCAGTTCTTATTTTCTTTATATAACTAAATTATGGAAGATCAGTTATAATTTATATCTCCGTTAACAGTCAATGATTAATATTTATTTTGTTTTTGGTAGGTCACAAGGGGAA
>JAGFPH010004906.1:92966-108622 GCA_018207615.1 Philaenus spumarius | reverse complement strand
TTTCAAATTTAAAGACGACATCCTTCAAAACCTGTTACGAAAAGACTCTGCTTAAGTGTCTGGTCTGCAATGTGTAATGGGAAGCTGAACGAATTTAACTGTGCCAAACGCAAGCCGCCTTTGGTGGCAAAATAGAAATTCTTGAACTTAATGCTACTCTGGCCAAATGGTTTTCATTACGCCAGGAATGTGGACTCATTTCAACACTATTAATCAAGAATTCAAATGGATTTACAAAACATTCAAATATATTACAAAATACAGTAGTTATAGAACGTGTCCATAAAAACGTTTTCATAAAATATTCTTATTCAAAGGAGCGTCATGGAGAGTTGTAAGAGATGTCCATTTGGTATTATCTCTTCTTATTTTATAGACTACCAATTTTTGCTTAGTTGAAAAGTAAAGTTTTAGACCTAAAATAATAATGTTTTTAATAATAATAATATTGGTTAACATAAACCAATAATATTCAGGTAACCGATTTAAACTGTAATAATTTTCCAGATTATTATACATTTTATTTCCAAGCAAACTTTAGTTAAATTGTTAATTTATTTTAAACAAATATAATTATTTCTACAAGATTTCTTTTAAAATCAGTTGAGTGTAAAAATTACTTTCTTATAAGCTATAAATCATAATTTATTCTACGAGAAATAACTTAGTAAAATCCATTCCATTACTAAAGTTATTTATTTTCCAAAAAAAAACTAATTAAAAGATGGATATTCTTTCATTGTATAAACAAATTACATCTTTATTATTAGAGTATAAAATATTCAGACTTCGTCACTTTCAAGGATTCTACGTTTTACAAACAGGCTTTTAAATCAAAATTTGTAATCAAAACATTTCGTATTCGGGAGCTCTAAAAGCCATTAAGGTGCCTCATCATTAATCAAATCGGATGGAACACTTCAGGCCATTTCTTCCAATTTACAGTCTGATGACAAGGCAAATAATGTTTCATACAACGAAAGTATCCTTGTTCAAACTAAAGTCTTTTTAAAACAAATTGGCGCTAATTTATTATTTTACTTTTCAGTGACACCATAACATAAATTACTTTTGTTTACAGTTAATTCGTCCGGTCAGTTAGTTAGTTAATTAATTAATAAGTTAATTAATTGTTCAGTCAGTTTTCTTGGTACGATTTGATTCAAAAAGTATGTTTCCTATTCTGATAAGCTTTTTACCGATGTATTGAGAATTACCATCCGGATATTGTGTGTTTTTGATTCATAATGATTTTTAAAGTGAGTCTGAGCAGTGATTGAAAAGTGTAACAATTTTATTAAAAAATCCACAGTTTGGTTTTCCTCTTTAAGTCTTACACTCTTTATAAACTGTAAAACATAAATGAAATCAGTAAGTGGAAATGTAAGCAATAAAAGTCTTTAAAAAGTAAATTTAAGCACACGTCTATCAATTGCAATATTCTTATAATAAGTGCTGTTTATTAGATTGTATTTCGTACATTGGCTAAACCGTTTAAGATACGTTTTAACAATATTCTACAAAAAAAATGTTTAACAAGTTTGCAACATTATGTGTTTCTATAACAGTTTTCTTACAAAAATGAAACTTTAACTTAACAATATAATCAAAACCACTGTTTGAAAAGTTTGATTGTGTTAGTCGGCTAAATCATTAGATGTATATTATAAAATTTTCAAGGAAATTATAGCAGTAAAAACGTCTGCAAAAAAATTAAGTTCGCAAAAGTTTGTATGCCACTATATAACCATACAATAACCATAAGCGAGATTTTAAGAGAGGGGCAACCCTACCAATATTATTGGAAGTAAAAAATTGTAAAGTTCATATTTGTTTTTAATAATATTAGGTTTAACAATTTTTCACTGATGTTTTGTATATTTTTCGTTTTTGTTGGGTAGTAGAATAACCCAATTGGATTGTATTCCTTAGTTTATTCAACTTTTTAGAATTGAGAACTCAAAACGTTCTCAAATGTTAACCTTAGAACTATTAACTTTAGAGGCCGTTATGGAACATAAGAAATCCTGCATATCTTTATAATGGTCCCGCAAGTAAACACATACGTCATGCCTAATTGACTGATATCTGTGTTTATTTTGGCGCGAATCAAGATTTGCGGGATATCTATTACGTATTCTAAGTTTCCTAATGTCAATTCAAAGACAACATAAGCCAGCAATAATCCCTTCAGAAGAAATAATTCGCATTCATCAACTCCTATAAAAGCGAGTGTACGAGCGTACGTACGTACGTGAGTAACATATAATAATAACGGCTGATTTCACCCATCATCTGTAAACACAGTGTAGATTATAGTTTGGGGTTATGTTTACAACTTCAATCGTTATAATTTCTTGTGAAGTTGATTTCACTTTCTCACTATACTAAGTAGTGATCGCAAAAAAATCGATGTTAAGAGATTTTGTGGAAATATCCGTTTTGGGACCCCCTGAGTTCAAAAAAGTTGTTTTTACAAAATGTCTGTCTGTATGTATACAAAGCTAGAGCGAAAACTATTCAATCGATTTCGAAAAATTTTGCACCAAACATGTCAATTAGGCCTATATAGATGCACGAAAAAGGGTTTTGAAAATTTTTGAAAAACAACCCCCTTTTTGGACAAAAAACCCCCAAAAAATCAGTTATTAAGTTTATATGAGTTGTAGAACTAATGCATACTATAGTTATAAGTATTACGTTATAATATTTGCTTTGAGGTTATAAACTATATATAAATACAACCTTTTATCATCAATACAGTATATTTGTTTATACAAATTTAAAGAAAAAATAAACGGTACCAGGAACTGGCACATACTTTCTCACAAACATAATTAAATTATTAAACAGATTTACTGTGACTTCTGAATTGTAGATGGGGTAGGAGAGGTGATTTATAAAAGTAGGAGATTAACTAATAAATATTATTATTATCTAGAGAGAAAACTATTTGATCGATTTCGAACAAATTTGCACCAAACATGTCAAATAGGCCTGTAAAGATGCACGAAAAAGTGTTTTGAAAAATTTTGAAAAACAACCCCCTTTATGGCCCAAAAACCCCCAAAAATCAGTTATTATTGTTATTAGCTAAACGATAATTTTTATAAAGATGCTGTTTTTTTTTTGCATATAGTAGGGTACAAAACGCTACAAATAAGCCAAATTTTATCAAAATCGTTAGAGCCGTTTTTTTTTATTTAAAAAAATAATAACTGATTTTTTGCCAAAAAGGAGGTTGTTTTTCAAAAAATTTCAAAACCGTTTGTCGTGCATCTATACAGGCCCATTAAACGCTACAAATAAGCCAAATTTTATCAAAATAATTAGAGCCGTTTTTTTATTTAAAAAAATAAAAACTGATTTTTTGAGGTTTTTTGCCAAAAATGGAGTTGTTTTTCAAAAATTTTCAAAACCGTTTTTCGTGCATCTATGCAGACCTACTTGACATGTCAGGTGAATTTTTTTTTGAAATCGATCGAATAGTTTTCGCTCTAGCTTTGTATACATACAGACGTACAGACAGACATTTTGTAAAAAACACTTTTTTGGACTCAGGGAGTCCCAAAACGGATATTTCCACAAAAATCTCAACATCGATTTTGTTTGCTATCACTATACTTTCTCTATACTATAGTATAGTGAGAAAATAATTAATAGGCCTACCTATTCACCCATCATCTGTAATACTATATATCATGAATAATAAAATAAGATCATGTATCCATACGGTGGCTGTGTGCCGAAAAAAAGGTTGTCGGGAAAATATTGCATGATCGCGCTGCGAGGTAGCGCTAGGGAGAAATCATTGGTAGCATTGGTGCTACACACCGCTTCCGTCGTTTCCTCAATAGATCGCGCCACTATCGTCGAATTTCCAGTGGATTGAAATAGTGCATTGGATCGGAATTCTATTAGGTTATCCAAATTCAATGGTAATACTTTTAAACAAATCCTGTGTAGATTATAGTTTGGAGTTATGTTTATGTAGGCCTAGATAAGTAGGCCTTAATGTTGTTTGTAAATAGTTTGTTTTTAAATTGTATATTCTGATGTGTATCTAACTAATCAGCCTGTGATTTTTCACGGGGGTTTACTAGTTATGTAAGAAACTTAACGTTTTCAAAGTTACAATTAGAATGATTTTTCCATACACATTCCAGCTTAATAAAGGAAGACAGAAGTGACAAATAAGTGTTGATATAATTAATTTTAAAACAAGTGAGTTGACCCTGGAAATTCATGTGTAATCTACATAATTTAAACCTATATTTAAATAACCTACTTACTTTGAGTTTGTATTAATTTTGAGTATGTATATAATTGGTTTAAACACATCAAAATACTAATTGCGCATTATAAAGATTGAAACAAATCTATAATATATATGTTTTCGTAATATGTATTATTAATGTCTGTTTACATTTTGTCTGCACAGTTCATAACAATACCAGCAGCCTGTAGACTTAAACCATTTCCAAGTGCTGCCAGGGGCAACCACTGGCTAAATTTGAAGTTAAAATAAAATAAACTTGGGTCAATGAAATATGTAAACAGCTGCAGAACTTTTGATCGATTGAAGGAAATAAAAATAAAACTTTATGTTTTATGAGGCAAATGTTTATGAGGCCAAAGAAGTGTCACTTTTCAATATATAGGGCACCATTATCCTACCACCAAAATTATTTTTTTGGAGCGACCTAACTTGGCCCTACGCAGCCCTACGACTGTAAAGCTTCAAAAACATCAATCGAGTTACGTTTTTCCAATATTTTATAAAACATCTGGTGTGCACATCACACAACTTTCCTTACCAAAATAGATGCTGTATCAATTACCAAATTTTTCGAGCGAGAGATTGATGATACCATTTTCGAGTTAATAGGAGTATCCGTTTCGAAGAAAGCGGTACTAACTTCAAAACGGTTAATCCCACGGACCTGATTTTGGTCTCAATCGATTTCTCACCCCCAAAAATGTCAAGGTCGATACCAAACACGGCTAGTTTAAAAAAAGTCATTTTTGCCCCCAAAAAGGGCGTTTTTGGGTCAATTTTTGAAAAAATGGAAAAAGTTGAGTGGGGTATCTTTTTTGACATTCTTTTGGACGCTGAATCGAATGAGACCATTTTCAAGTCGATAGGACCAGCCATTTCGGAGATACAAACAAAATAACTTGCGTTTTTGTAATAACTTTTTTCAACGAATTTTTAAGGGTATATAGCGTACATAGCGTGTTAAGGGGGTCTGAGTAGAGTATGTTAGCAAAGTTTAATCAAAATCGTTAGAGGGGTTTTGGAGTAAATACCAAAAATGTGCTAAAAACTGGTCCCACGGTAAGACACCACCTCCGATTTGCTTCAAATTTACATGGGTTTAATTGTTTACGTGTTTGAAGATATCCTGTAAATTTCAGTTCGATCCGTCCAGCCGTTTGCCCTGTGCACTCCGGACACACACACAGACACACAGACACACAGACAGACCAATTGCCAAAAATGCATTTTTTGGACTCAGAGGGCCTTGAAACGTAAAGATATTATGAAAACTCGACATCGAATTTTTGGGTCGATCGCAATACTTACCTTACCTAGTATAGGGTAAGGAAAGTAAAAATTATAAAAGGGCATATTAATGTGCAAGAATAAACACATAATTTCATATTAATAATTACTGCAAGAGTACGAACTTCTAATTACATGTAAATATGTATCGACAGTCGCACGGAATCAAATGCTTTTTCGGACTTGTCCTGAACAAAATAATTCAATAATTAAATTGTAGGCTATATGGTTTTTAAATGAAATTCGTAAACATGTACTATAGATATATGAATGTATTATATAATTTGTTTAATGAAATTCGTAAAATGCTTCTTGGAAAAAAATTGGCCTTAAATATCATCAAAAATTGCGCTAAATATTTTTATGTAAACTTGCCCTGAACAAAGTAATTCCAAAATATTAACCAAACAGGTTAAACATACAAACATATGATAAAAACATAATTTACAGTAGAAATACCTTTATTGGCATTCAAAATACCCTTCACCAGACACAACACACTTCTGACAACGTTCGTATGGCGCCTCAAAACTGTTGGAGACGTCTTCATGTAGAATTTTTTCAGAATGGAATCGTGCCGTCATATGGTTCTCAATCTCTTCGACGTCCGCAAACCGTAATCAATTTAAGGCCTTCTTAAAGAACCAAAAAAAAAAATCAGCAGGTACAGAGTACACACTGAGTCAAAAATTGGCATACAATGACGCAGGTATGCGATGGTGCATGTCGTGCAGTATCATCCAATTTCCAGTTTCTGGAACATTTGTGGCCTAACACGCCGGATGCGCTACAACAAACGTTTGAAAACCTCCAAGTAGAATGCGGCATTCACCGTTTGGCCAGCAGGAACGAATTCCTTATGGATGATTCTTTCTTTGTCAAAAAAATGAGATCAACATGGTCTTCACTTTGGATTTTTCCACTCGGTTTTTTGTTTGTCGCGGGGAAGAAGGTGACCGCCATTCTATTGAATGTCTTTTCGTTTCGATGTCGTACTGGTAACACCAAGTATTGTCTCCTGTGACAATAGAACCCAGAAAAGTCAGATCCCGGTCCCACATATCGATGAAATCGCCACTGGCCTCAAAACGTTTTGCTTTTTGATCAACTGTTAGGATATGCGACACAAATCGTAAACAAATCTCGCGTTTGCCCAATTCTTCACGGACGATGACCCCCACTTTGTCTTTGCTAATACCATTGAAGAAAGAAGTGTTGTTTCTTCAATGCTAATACCCAATTCTTCTGCTATTAATCGCAAAGTCAATCGCCGATCTTTTGTTATCAACGCTCGCACACGTTCAATGTTTTCGGTGACCTGCTTGTGGATGGTCGTCCCGAACGCGTTCGTCCTCCACCGATTCTTTGCCAGCGCGAAAGCGTGAAAACTAATCGTACACACATTTCCTACTCACAGCATCCTGCCCGTACACTTACACCAACATCTCATACGTTTCTATCTCCCTTTTACCCAATTTGAAGCAGAACTTAATGTTTTGTCGTTGCTCCATGGCTTTTCGACGCACACTACTCGGAACACTATGTTGCAATGACTGTATGGGCTCCTTCACACGAAGCCACTAAGAAGCGATTCGGTCGACTAAAGCTAGAAATATGTGGAAGGTTTCAGACACCGCCACAGCCACTAAATTAGAAGCGCCACCGCCTGTTACGGAATTTGCCTTCGCCGCCACAGATCTCGGCGATTAAAAGAAGCACTGCTGCTGTCGAAACAGTTTTAAATGGTAGCTTTCACACGTCACTACTATTCCTCCCCCCCCCGCCCCCCCCCCCCATTTTAGTGGCTCGTTGAGAAGCGCTGCTACGCGCCGCCGGTAATGCACACAGACTTTTGTAGAGCTATTGAAATTTAGCATGGCAACGAGAAGCGTTACAACGGACGTAGCTAGCTACTGAGAAGAGCTACTAAAGTGGCTACGTGTGAAGGGAGAACCAACTACTGAGAAGCGCTTCTAAATGGCTTCGTGTGAAGGTGGCCTAAAAGTACTGCAATAGAAGCCGCGCAATTCTCGACAGATAGCAGGTCCAGACATGTTCGCGTACGCAAGCATACGCGCTGTTTCAAGCGTTGCATACCGATAAATTTAGACCATTCACTGAACTTTTCTAGACAGACCTCGTATACTACCGGATATTGTATATGTATATATATTATGTTGTTGACTTTCAAAATATTCAGAATTGTTTTTTTTTCTCTCTCACTGAGCCTATTCTGATTCTGTTATCTCGACGTAAAAAGTGTAGTAAAGGAAAATACATAAGTAGATATTCACAGTTTGTTTCAGTTCTGTTCTGTTTTTAATGATGACATTTTTTAAATATTGGGTAAAATAATTTACAGAAAGATACCATGGTTATGCGATACAACTCATTCAGCCTCGCCTATTTGCAGGTTTAGCGTCAAAAATCAAATATCTTCAACCTCTAACATCAGTAACATCCCTACCCTCCTTAGTACGTCATTTTGTTTCTAAAACTAAAATCAGTGCTTAGAGAACCCCGTTTCAACACCATTTACTTCACGAGAAAGAATTTGTCACTGGAAATGACGTATAGGCCTATTCTAAAATAAGCTTCCTAGGATCCCAAATTGAAAATACCACGGGCATAATTGTTACATGAGGGAAGAAGTTTACTATGTTATAAAAGATAAGTTTCGCTATTTTTTACGAAATACAGGCCTACACATTTTGATTTTACTTAAAGCAATGTTTTTGAGAAATATCACAAAATGTTGAAGCTATTAGGCTGTGACAAAAAGAAAAAATAGAGCTATAAAGATTCAAACAAAATATATGGAAAAATTCTATACTTAAAAAAAATGCATTTTAAGCCCCCTTGTTTTTGCATAGGCCTACTATGTTTTACAATCATTGACCATTTTATTAAAAGTAACAAATCGTAAAAATATTGCTATTCTGATTTAGGCATATTACACGTAATTTGATATGCCATACGTAATTAAATCGGGATGAATTTAAGACTGGTTAACATTTGACTTTAATATATTACACTCATACCTACAATATATTCAGTATATATTATTATCAACTCCTATAAAAGCGAGTGTACGTCCGTACATGAGAAACATTATAATATAACACCTGATTTCACCCATCATCTGTAATACTAAAACAAACCTAGCAAAGATTATACTTTGTGGTTATGTATACAACTTCAATCAATATAAGTCTTATGAAGTTGTTTTTCTTAAAACATGAGATAAATAACTAACGTAGGCAATACGTTATAAGGTTTGCTTTGAGGTTATAAAATGAATATAAATACAATATTTTACCATTAAGATATTTTTTATACAAATTTAAAGAAAAGATACCTATTTGTTTAACTTTGGAAACATTCGTACATCTAAACAGCTAATTTCACCCATCGTCTGTAATAACACTTAAACAAACCCAGTGTAGATTATAGTTTAGGGTTATGTTTACAACCTCAATCGTTAAAATTTCTTATAAAGTTGATTTTTTTTAATAATAGAGTTGTAGAATGTATGCTATACAGGGTGAATCAGAGCGGGTGGCCGGCTTGTATAGCATTGAAACGAGTATACTTTGACATTTAGTTTAAACTGATAAACCCCTACTTCGACCCCAAGGAATTCAGGAAATTTTTTTCAACCCTCTAAAATGCCCCAAAAGGGTATTTTTGGGGGGTGGGGGTTGGTTTTTGGGAAATTTTCAAATTTAAAGGTAGGTCGTGTTGTACCTCATTTTAAAGGTCTCGGTACCCTGATCATTAAAACAAAATGTTTTTATTTATCTTGCACCGTCAATACTGGGTGGATCGAAACATCTTTAAAACTTAAGTTTACATATCTTTTTACATCTGACATAAACATTTTTTTAACAGTTACCCTACAATTTTTAAAGTACATTGACAAAGATGTAACCTTTCAAACAACACCCACTTTTGGTAAGTTTTTGTCACATTTTTAGCAGGTTTCAAAATTTACAACTTTTAGAAGTTTAAAAAGTCAATTACTCAAAATTTTCAAATTGCAATGTGGGTCATCTTACATATAAAATTGAAGCCCTTACAATTATCAACATTTTTCACATTTGAACTTTGTATTTCTAAGAAAAACAATATTTTTCTGTAAATTTTAAGCCAATAGAGAAATGAAAAAAAATCGGCATCCATCTTCTTGAAAGCACTCATTAAAAATGGCAGTTTTTGTAATTACTGAGTGATTTAAGCCCGGTCTACACTGTCTGTTGGCTTCGCATCCGTTAAAAACAGCGTGTAAAAATCTACTGCTGAATAAACTGGTCCAACACATACATTTCAATCAAAATGTTTCCTAAAAATCGAACCGATTCAAAACAATGTGCTCTCGTCGTCCTTTAAAAACGTTAAAAGGACCGTTTAACACTTTCGTTGCTAACAGTAATTTGTTGAACGTATTCCACTTAATGAATATTATTTGAACAAATTGAAGTCTTTGGAAAAAGATACATTGAATTTCTTGTAAATAGTTGTTAGATTTAAAACTGCTTGCTTTGCACGGTTTGGAAGACAAGCTGGAGTAAAAATAGCAAACCCCCATGTACTGTACTGGCTATCTAGACTAAGTACTGTCTGTACTGATTAACGGAAGCCAACAACAAAGGCCCATCAGTTAGCGGCAATCTCTCTACGCAGTTAATGTTATGTAGTTTCAACGTGTAATTTACGTGTTCATATAAAATATTACATGTGCGTTTATTCTCTGTTTAAACCATTTTAAAGGAAGACTTCAATAATCCGGCATCACCGGATCCCCGAGAGTGCTGGATTATCGAGGTCTTACTGTACTTATTATTGTACACATTTACCGAGTAAAAACTCCCCGTCAGCATAGCTGTTATGTAGGTATAAATAAGTATTCCTTAATTTTGTTTCTTAATAGTTTGTTTTTTAAATGATGTATTTCTAATGTGTATCTAATTAATCAGCCTGTGATTTTTCACTGGGCTTATTAGTATTTCTATAAAAATGTGTTCCTACCAGCAAAACTATAAAATTAGTTATTAAATTAATATCTCACATAACCTCAAAATGTTTGAAAATAAAACGAGTGTTTAGTGCTAGTTTTGCTTTTATTAGTCTACAAATAAATATGAATTAGTCTATTCTACTTACTCTGATTAAGTTAAAAATTAAGCCTTTAATTTTTAAAATAGACAAATAAGTTATACCGCAATTACAAATAATATACTAATCCTCCTAAAAATCTTTAACAGATTGCTCTAGTCTTACTAGTAAATAGTTTGAACGTTTATTATAGGTAGTAGGCTACAATGATTACAAAGTATAATAAAACCTAGATAGGCCATGGGCACTAACAAGCAATACAGCAGCTGAAGCCAACTCCGCCATCTTGGTGGGGGCCAAAAGCGTAAAAAGCAGCATTTACACGGACAAAATTTTAATGCGCGCTTTTCAAATACACTGTTGTTTGACCAACTTAAGATGATGTTAAAATTTCGAAATTTCGCATGCAGACAAAACATTAGTGTTGGACAGTAATGGTGCAATTTAAAGTTGTAAAATAATTTTATTACTAATTTACTTTACAAGTTAAAGTTAAAACTTTATGTGGTTTTTAAATCGTGACATGAAAAAGTTGGTCTGTTAAATTTTTTTTTATTTTTCGGGTAGAGAAGTTTTGTAAGCGACAAAGTTGTAAATAAGGACTTGAATTTAGCTTATTTTGTCATACAAAATTTTTACGAATTGTACTCTGGTCAGAAAGGCAGGTTGAAGACAAGAGTATAAGCACGGCCGGGCCACTCGTCGCGTCAGACGGCACTACCCACTGCTCCTCAGGCCGCTTCCTATCATTGTAACCAAAACTATTATTACTGACTATTACCCTTGATGTCCATAATCAAAGCTATTACTTAATTATTAAATACTTAATTACAACACTACTTCTGCTCAGATTAGTCTAAATATTAGGGGAAAGTAGGGTAATGGTGCGCACCTAAGCGAAAACATTTTTTTCTCACTAACCGTTGCAATGAAAATGACAATACCTATGTATAAATCTTACATATATATCTGTGTTCAATAAAAAAAATTACCACTTTGATACTCCTTAAGATTAATTAAATATATGGCATAAAGTAACAAGATGCACTTGCGCATGATTTCCCTACCCGTAGGGTAATGGTGCGCATGTGGTTGGGTATTAGTGCGCAGGGGCGAACAGGTTAAAATAAAGAGAGATATCACTTTTTTCACCCAAAACTTATTTTTATTTATTTAACAATGGTTATGCTTGAACTTATCTTAAGAATATAAAAATTGCAAATATATGTCATAATTATAAAAAGTGAAAAAACATAATTTTCAGTAGGTATTTTTTCATGGTTGGAAATTTATGTGTTTACACAAAAGTAGCACAAATAATCTTCTGCTGAGTCTGCTCCAGAACAGTCAGCATGGCTCCAGGAAGAACAGGTTATCATACCACAGTTCACCATCTTTTGCTATGACACCACAAATATTGCAAAAGTAAGTTGAATCTTTTTCTACTGCAGAAGATAACAAGAGGTTCATATCTAAATCGTTAAACTCGACACAACACTTCTGGATCAACGTCTGATTCTTCAGATGACTCAAACCCTTTTTTAACCTTTTTTTTATATTTGATTGGTTTCTTATCTATTTTAGGAATTTTTTCTTATCCTTAACCCCTTTGAAACGCAGGTAACGTGCAGCTTTGTTCATTTCCCTCTTTTTCTTATTTTCTTCGTTAATATTTCCTTTTTCCATAGCTTTTTCCTACTTTCTTTTCATAGGAGTGCTGGTTAATATCTCTGAGTGATGCTTTGCACGTGGTTTAACATTAGATTTCTTTGTAATTGGTTTGTGGATTGGCACAAATTTCAAAAAAAGAATTGTCTTTAGATGTGGATGGATTTGGGACATCATAAAAACTTCTACCATTGTTTTCGGAGTCCCCGACAGGTTCATTTTGTAGATTCAAATTATTTTCATTTCCTTCGGATGAGTCTTTGGTCGGACCAGGAGACTCTAGATTAACTGAAACATCCATCACTTCAACAGAAATCTTCTGATCATTTATTTCTCTTGCGGCAGCAAAATCATCGTCAGAAAATTTGTCAGCATTGAATGGATAAATTCCTGATGATTGGAATCCAAACACAGCAGTGCTTATTTTGGCCACTTTCACAAAAGCTTTATTCAAAAGCTTTGTCACATCATACTCCGTGATCTATGCGTGACCTGTCGATGTCAGATAGAAATCACATTCTCTGTAGAACTCTTGTTTCCTTAGATGTGCATTCGGGAATACCAAAACTCCTCCCGATTTCCCTAATCTTTCTTTTATCTTTATTGTGGCCGCTAAAGAATTTATCAACGTTTCTAAACTGTATGCCATTCTATCATTTATTTTTATGTATTTCTTCAGCATCTGTGAACAAGAACGTAAAAAGAAGCATATATAGGGTGCCTTACCATATAACTGTTTGAGGTGTAATTGTGCTTAGACCATTGTTTTGCCCTACAACTATTAAATCAAAGACGGGAATACCAAACCGATTACACTGAACGATAAAGCAAGGACTATCATTTATAAATATATATATTAGTACTTCAAATAACAACAAAACAATCCTTACCTCGGGTTTTTTGAAGAGCACAAAATAACATGACACTCACCACTTTCAATGTTTTGC
Organism: Philaenus spumarius; assembly: GCA_018207615.1. Taxonomy (NCBI): domain Eukaryota; kingdom Metazoa; phylum Arthropoda; class Insecta; order Hemiptera; family Aphrophoridae; genus Philaenus; species Philaenus spumarius. The sequence goes on along the minus strand of JAGFPH010004906.1, from coordinate 95,326 downwards.
CTCGCATAACCTCAAATGCAATTTAGTAAACTCAACGTGGTTTTGTAGCAGTTTCCGAGTCTACCACTTGACATCAGCACCTGACGGGATCCCTTCAACTACTTTTTTTAATCGACTTTCACGATGCGCACTATTACCCGCCGCGCACGATTACCCTACTCTCCCCTACCTGTTCATAATTTGAATACCTTCAAAACATATACGACGTAATTTTCATTCTGTAGGCCTATACTTCATTTTGTATAGTGCTTTTTATATTTGACAACAGTTGTTACATAGTCTAAAACCATCTAAGCCTCAGAAAACTTGGGTCAACTACGAATAATAAAAAATACTCTGCAAATTCAAAAACATTTAATTGGAAAAATAACATTGTTAGAAAAATGACAAAAATGTAAAAAAAAAAAAAAAACAGCAACTTACATTTTACATTTACTGCCCTAAAAATGTTATAACTAGTTAAATTGTTGGAAACCTGAAAATGAATGAATATTTTATTGATCCTTATATTATGTATATTACATTATTGCACAAACAAAATCATAATTATATATATATATCTTATAAACTAAATTAAATCAAAAGAAAAAATTTGATGTTTTAAAAACGTGGTAGTTATAATTTATATATAGGTAGCAGCACTTACCGATCTATAATAAAATTGTTATAGTTTCAAATTTAACTTATTGGGTATTGGGGCACCTTACTGAACAAAGACAAAAAATTAACATTATTATTATGATTGATTAAAATACTGTAAAGTACAAACCAAGCTATTCAAATAAGTAATAGTTTATAATTTAAATTTAGGTTGCAGCACTTATAGGACTAGAGCAAATTATTATTAGGTTGCAAAATTATTATAGTTTCAAATTTAACTAGGAGCAGCACCTGACGGCTACAAGAAGCTATAGCCGAGATAAAATTTCCTTGTTCATATAATAATTTCCTTGTTCATATACTGCATGCAGATATACTTTTTTGTTTCGTTACAAGTTTTAAGTGAGGCGGGACAAACTTTCTAAAAAACTGTCATACATACGTTGTTGCAGTAAATTTTTTCAGAAAAACAAATACTTATGATGAGTTAGTTGCTACCAAGTACATAAAATACTAACAATTTCTTTATATCTGTCTGCTTGTTGTTTTTTATAGGCCTACTTTGACATTTCTTTCAATATTTTTAAATGGTGATACAAAATACTGAGGTGCAGTATTATTTGACATCGTTGTATTTTTCAAATTATATAAACAAAATATGATAGTTCCTTTGAATGTATTTCCTTCAGTCAGTCTAGTACAACCAAAACCCATTTATTAAACATTTGAAATAAACATTTGTTCATCAAATTAACGAGTGTTGTATTAAAAATCACTTGAGAAATTAAACAAAATCAAAGTGTACTTTAAACTTTATCACATCACATATTGATGGATTCCATAGGGGAGCATTAACTGGACTATAACATTTGTTTATTCATATGAAGGGTCTGCTGTAGTGGCGGCCATCTTGGATTTTTATCCCATAAGGGCAATGTTAAATTTCAAACCATTTATTTTGTTTATTTTTTATCATAAAATTGCTTACAAGGTCTCATTTTAAGCTCAGTCACAATACGCATCCGTTTTGCGTTCCACATTTTTTTTTTTTCATTTTTCACGTAATTGACATTTTTGAAATACCAAGTTTGAACTTTTTTCTTTATACAATAAAAAATGTATAGTTAAAAGTGAAACGCAAGCCGGATCCGCAATTTTATAAAGAATATTCAGTTTTTTTCAGCACTCAATTATTAAAGATGGATTTATAAAATGTCCATCAATGTCAGCAAGAAAACAAGTGCTCAGCTGCAAGAAATTGCACTGTTTATATACGGCTGTAGAGAGAAGCGCTTGCGTTTCTGGTTGCTTTCTCGTTTACTGAAGCAGACCCTTAAGCTGTTGTTTTGTCTGGGACAAGTCTTTATAAGGATTTTTATTTTGCACAATTTAAGAAGTTAGTTGGATATTGAAGTATAATTTTATCCAAGACACATACAAAGATTTTGTTTTATAATATGAATAATACATACAGTTACCTATGTATATATTTAGACATACCGAGTTAGGTTAATATGGAATAAGTATTTTGTATAGGACAAGTCTTTAAAAAACGCTGGTTGTACTTCAAGAGTTTGTTTAATGTATATTACAGCCTAATTGTTTGATAACAGTCAAAGAATTATTTTTTAAAAATTTATAATGCATGATTTACCTTAACACGTGCGTCCGCTTTAAAATATTAGTGATTATTACGTAGAAAGTTTCAAAAATAAAAAATTTCTACTCATTTAGGCTATAAATATAAAAAATAAAAGGTC
>JAGFPH010004906.1:70510-87433 GCA_018207615.1 Philaenus spumarius | reverse complement strand
AAAAAATTTCTACTCATTTAGGCTATAAATATAAAAAATAAAAGGTCCTCCTAGCATAGGAAATACAAAATTTGTGTAGCAGTGAACGTGTTAACTTTGCTTGTTCCACAGTTGTTAGATAACTTACCTAATTAACTAGTATTGGTAAACAAATATCATTTTATTGTTTAGCTATGGCAATTATTACAGATTAAATATTTACTATTTGTAAGTAGGCTAATATTTAAATTGCCTCTGTTCACGATCATGTGCACATGAAAAAATTTCCAGTGAAAGCTGGTGGCAGTGCTCCCAAGAAAGCGAAAACAGTTCCATCAGCTCTAGGATGTATGTGGATCCCAGAATCTAATCATATTACATCGATGTGTAAAAAGGATAGAGCATCACCTACATAAATGTATTACCCAAGAAAACTTTGTTAAAAAAAGCCTATGCATTTAAAAAATATATATATTTTGGTTTCATTTTAACCCGACTTCTCAATCTACCCTCACACTTTGTAATCTTCAAATAAATGCAATTTGTAGCACTGCTAATGTATGTTTTAGTAGTTATAAAATGAAATCAATTCAATTTAGTTGTAGCAATTATTTTACCTCTTGCAATTCATTTAGTGCTAATGTAGGGTTGCCATATGGTAGTGTGGGGAAAAGAGGACCAGCTAGTGTTTATTTTAGCTGGCGACCCCCTGCCAGGGGTCTGAAGGAGGAGGGGGTCAGGGTAATTTAGAAAATGAAGTATTAATAACATGCTTTTTAATGCATTTTTTAACATAAAAAATCAATTATATAATTTGCTATTGTTATGCTTACATTTCCCAAGATTAGGAGGTTTAAAAAAATTATAGTTTAAGGTTATAGTAAACTTAGTAGGAAATGTTTTTATTATTTTTGTGTTTTATTTCAATTATTATAAATTACACAAAACACGTGTTTTGGTAATACTGAGAAGTATATACTGTCAAAAGCACTATCATAAGTTAATTTAAGCTTTTATAAAATTAGGAGCAATCTTCTCAACTAGAAAACTGTCAGTTTCAGTTTACTTTTTTCTTTTATCGTATAAAAGTTTATTTTAAACTGCACATTTATTAATTATTAGGTAACGTAAAACAGATCTTTCAAAGTTTTTTTAAGTAAAACATTATAAAATGTAATTATTTAAAATATCTATTATTATGCTGGTACAAGAAAATGTTAATTGGAAATAAACCTCATTATTAACAAAATTATTTATTATATTCCCAATATGACTTGTTCTAAAAAACCTAACCTTAAATTCAGCGTAGAAATAATTCTAGTTAAAATCAGGTGTTATATAAATCCATTGACCAACATAGAAAATCTTTCACCAGCTGAAGTATTTTAAATTGACAAAATGCCGGTTTCAATTACTGTATACTTTTGCTTTTAAATTATTTGAATACTTCGATGCATATAACATCGATGTTTTGATTCAAGTGAACATCCCTAGTCAGCCTCTGTTCAATACAGACAGAAAAACAGGTGATCTCGGTTCGGTTTCTTTGGTCTTCGGCGCCGTAAATCTTTGTACATTTTCAGTGACCTACAACAGCGAATATAGGCAAAAGCTAATAAAGTTTCCTGCCGAAACAAAGCTAAAGAGTAACAAATAAAAGACTTTAGAATGTAAAGGGGGGAAGGTTTAGCTTTGGCAATCGTTGCATGAGATGGAGGTTGCAAATGTAAATACATTTACGTTCCCAAATAAGATTTATATAACGCACTTTTGTGGAAAAATTAAAAAAAGAGGAGATTTCTCATTTTTACCCTCAAAATCCAGAAATCTCCGGGGAAATCTGGTGATATGGCAACCCTATGCTTATGTAACAATTTGGCTACTGTTTTATTTTTCTAACATTGTTTACCGTTTAAAAATCATTAATATTGATCAAAATCTCAAATACTAACTCACAATGAAATTTCAGATTAAATAAGACTTGGAAACTAAGAACATAGATCAGACGCCCTACCGAACCCCAACGATAGATACAGCATTCTGCCACAGTTTATGTTTTGAAGTGGTTGGTAGTACTGACTATTATCAGGTTGATAAATATATATTAACTATAAATCTTGTAAGCTTAAAATCTTGCATTGCGAACACACGTTTTACTTTCATTAGCTAGCAGTTTTACTTATAACAAACACAATATTAAGGCTAGGTGTTCACCATTCCTTAAACAAATATTATTCAGGAAAAAATAGGAAAAGGCTTTAGTAAATAAATTAAACAACCATGGTCCAAAATAAACCTAATATTTATCTTTATACAGTTATTTTATTTACAGAGTATAAAACAAAAGTAACTTTCAAATTTATTATTAAATTAACAAAAAATATAAATCTTTCTTTAGCATTCATCTCCTAAACTTTATAATTCCTAGGCAATATCAAAACAAAAGTAAAACGTTATCATATCTACAAGAATTAAAATCTACATTTTGTTTGCAGTTTTCAATACATACAACTTAAGCCCTTTGCTTATGGGGCGAGAGAAACTCGAACTTCAATCGGTACAAGCGTCTTGCGTCTTATGCGATATGTCCTCAAAACTCATCGTTTCAAGTGTTACGATAGATTTTCCATGTTCTCAACAATTTGCACAGTTCGAGTCTCTCTCGCTTCGAGTTTCTTTCGCTTGGACAGCAAAACGCTTCGTTGGGGGATTCCCATTCACTTACATAGGAAGTCAAGTGGAGGGGGAATCCCTCTGAGCGAAGGGCCTTAGGGTTAGGTATTATTTCCACACCCAAAATTAGTCAATGTAACAACTAAGACTGATTGTGAAAACATGTTTTTAATTTAAAATTCAAGAAATTTTTAAAAATAATTTCAGTGCAGCCATCAGATACTAATGTAACAAAAACAATGTTTTTTTTAAAGATAAATAGGTTTAATAAATGTTCGGAAACCAATTTAGCAAATTTTAATCAAATAAAAGTGACTAAATAAAGTTTATAATTTTTTTTTTTGTGCTTATTGTCACAGTACTCACAATTACTGACAAAACCACAGGTTTAATTTGCATGTGTTATACTTTGATTGATTGGCAAATATCTGATTTCAATTTTGTCTAGAAAAAAGAAGATCACGTTGAAGGTACAATACATTTTTTACAAGGTTTATATTTTGCCTGCAAACATTTCTAATACTGCACAAGTCACCTATTTACAGATTTATTCTATCCACCTGCTCCATTTAGGTTTTACATTAGAAAAATAAGCCTATAAAGGTTGACTAGAGAAAAGTGATAACTACTAGTCACCAACAAAAAATGTTCTCTTTTGAAGTTATTATTTATTAATAGAAGTATGTAAGGATATTTCTAATTACACAACAAAAGTTAAAATATTAATGTTTGTAGTTTAATAACAAAAAATAATGTTCTAATGATCTAGTAATAAAAGAAATTTATATGAATGTTCGAAAAGTAATCAGAATTTAACCTGAAACTAGTGATCTAGTTGATATTTCTTTTATTATAAAACACAAAATATTTTTGGTAAGATGGTGACGAACATTACCGATTAAATATTTAATATATATATATAAATTTTATATGAAATGTATAATTTTAATGCAAAAGTTACACAACAATAAAATTAAAATTGTGTATTTAAATGTAGGATAATAATTCAGAAGCATTATTTTTTTCTTTTAAGGAAGACATATTGATATATTTTTTATTGAATATACTACACTGCACATCTAAAGATTTTCTGTTTTAGAAAATAGAGTACGGTAGTGAAAATAGTTGACAAACACATTTACAAAACTTGGATGTCAGGAAAGAAGAAACTGAACTCTATTGTAAAAAATACACTGTTTTAGTCTTCCAACACTTCAAACTATGACAAATATTATTTATATGCGAAGAAATAATAGAAATTAAAACTAAAGTTAAAATAGTTTGAATTTTATATACATTCCATATGCTCAAAATCATAATATCATTAATTACAGAAAATTTTCCTATTGTTACATATCTGGGATACCAACAAGAAGATTATTTTTTGGACTACAAGTTGGTGGTACGAGTTTGGCTATGTACACTGTGTAGCCTTCTTCTTTTGCTTGTATACAACGGTCGATATCGACAAAGGCCATGCATTTCTCACCTTGCTCAGATTTACTATATTCATCTTTGTGCGTTTGATCGGCACAGTGTCCAAGCACTAGATATGCACGAACATCTAACAGTGATTCCTTCACTGCTTGGCTTCGGGGATAACTGAGGACGTGGTTATTCTAAACAAAACAGAAAAAAATAGGAAGCGATTCTCATTAGGCAAATATTCTGCTAGAAAAGTGACTATAGATATAGTTATTATAACTCCTGTTTATATATAAGGAGATGGCGTACAAAAAGCATTTTGTAAAACAGATTAAGATTTTTAATACATCCAGAAAACAGATTTAGAATTAACTACAAAATAACATCCATATGTTTATGTTCCTTTCCTTTCTAGGAGCATACTAGACACTATTATTCATATCCTTGCAAATAAAAAATAAGTATCTTATCTTCTAAAGCGAGAGATAATTGTCTGTCTGCTAAATGGATCTGGAATCTCCGTCTAAGGATTTTTGATTTTATATGGGGCTTTTGGCCACGAGAAATCGATTGGAAATGGTCAACAGTCTGGGAAAATTCGTTTTCTACGTCTTTTTCTTAAATTAAAAAGTGAAATTTGTCCATTTTAAACAATACAAAGCACAGCTGATGCAAATGTTTTCAATGTCATTACAATAATCATCTGTTTTCTTTTAAACGAAGCACAGCTGATGCAAATGTTTTCAATGCCATTACAATAATCATCTGTTTTCTTTTAAACAGTATTTTATTAGAGGTAAGCCTAATGTTGTATCTATTTATAGTTACCATGGCAATGAATACTTCTGCTAAATAAACATACCCTTTATTTAGTTGTTTAATGTTATAGGCCTAACCTAAACGATGTTCACGGAAATTTGCAATAATAGTTATTGACGTGAGCGAACTAGGCCCTGCTTATAATCGAGCTTTAGCTCGGTCTCCTGGTACTATTGTTAAATAATTGAGTTAAAATGTTGGACAAGATCCTGCACATTTAATATTAGGAAAACAAAACCAATTTAATGTCTTATACAAGCCTGTTTTAGTATACAAAAGCTCATGACTTGAGGTAATTGCCTAAAACAAAGTTATTAAACATAAAAATCTTGATTCTGTGTCCATTTGTATCTTACATATGTTATCCCTCATCATCATCCAGATAGCAACATGCTTCTTCTCGAACTTGTCGTGAAGGTGCACCAGCGTGTTTGGTGAGAATGTCCAAGTGAACTGGAGTGAATGAACTGGATGTTTACACACGTCGTTTACCTTAGCCTCAGAAATTGTGTGATTAAAAGGAATATTTTCCAGTTCCACCTTACTGCACTTATCTATAGTCCAGCCTTTTTTTCGCAAGATCAGTTCAGCTTCGGTTTCGAATACAAAGTTTTGAAGCACTTTTACTTTCAAAGAGCGCTTTTGACTTTTCTTTCTTCAAAATGATTCTTTTAAAATCAGAAATTCCAAAGATATGCTTATAACAGCCTGTTTCCTTGGATGACAGAGATTTCGTGTCAACTAGTTACCATGTTTCTCCTAGAATCTTCACTGTACCAACAGATCTGTAAATTTCAATGTAATCACTCTTGTTGATTTTTTCTTTCTTAGTAGCTTTTCTACTTGGCCAAACATGCGGTCGGCTAGCAAGAAATTGTGACCTCATGCTGGAAATATAATTTTTATGGACTCAATCCCAGTTGTAGTCTTTAGCAGAAAGTGCATCAGAGCCTGCAGCACAAAGTTGTTTTTATTTTGAGAACCACATCCGTCACAAAAAAACTTAGCAATTTAATACTTTTTTGGTATTTTTATATTGTTTAAATGTTCACACAAAGCTGAAGATGTCTCAATTGCTCATTTGCCTGCCTGCTCTTCAGTCCAAGAATAAAATGTAGAGTTTGAGCTATCAATCACCACTATACATAAAGAGTAAAAGCCCAGTTGTCTAGAATAATAAGCCTCTTGAATTGGGGATTTAGGTTAAGGCTGTATTTGTTGCAGATCAAAACACAAACTCAATGAGTTTGGCTCCTCTTTCTTCATGAAACTGAGCAGCAAGAAGGTTTTTCGAGTTAATAATTATTTTTCTTGCACCTTGATTAGCTTCACAAACACTAACAAAACTGTCATCCACTACTTCACTCATTATTGACATATTACACTTCACTCATTATTGTATTAGTAATCTTTAAGAGAGGAAGCAAACTAACAAGAAATCAACAAGTTGATGTTTACATGAAGAGGTTATAAAAACAACCGCAGAAATGCATGCTGGTACTGCTGGGTTGCCATAGTAACTAACTGCTCTGTGGTTGGTCCATTGGACAAGATTCAGTTTGTATAAAAACATGTTTTGGACAAAGTCTTCAATATTCTACATGTTATAAACAGAAGACAAAATTTGTTTTGGTTGATTTGATGGTTTCACTGTGCCAGAAAGAATAAACTCAACACAAAAATACCGCAGTTCAATTTTTTGTAAATTTTTGACAAAATTCTTTTTGTTCACCACCTCCTCATATATTGTTTAATTGTTTAAATAAATGATTATTGAAATATATACGAGGGCTATCCAGAAAGTAGATTACGTTTTCGTCTGTGCCCGCAAGGGGCGGGGCTAGCGCGGCCATCTTGGTATCAGTGCGTTACGCCGCTCAGTCGGCATCTAGCCGTGCTAGTGAGAGGTTCGTGCTGTACTCCGTCGAGTTACTGTGACAGTTTGAAATGTCTGCCTTAATTGAAAATGCCGCGAACTGTGAGGTGCGTGCAGTAATAAGGTTTCTGACTGCAAAAAACTGTAAACCGATAGAAATCTATCGGCAGATTTGTGAAGTGTATGGGGACAATATTATCACTGAAGGTGGAGTGCGTCAGTGGGTCATAAAGTTTAAAAATGGCCGAACTAATGTTCACGACGAAGAGCGAAGTGGAAGACCCAGCATAGTGACTGCCGAACTTGTCGAAAAAGTCGATGCCGAAGTCCGTGAAAACCGAAGATTCACAATAACGGAACTCTCTATGAGTTTTCCACAAATTTCGCGAAGTTTGTTGCACAAAATCATCACCGAAAAGCTTGGTTACCACAAGTTTTGTGAAAGATGGATACCAAAAATCTTGACTGAGATCCACAAAAATAGCGAATGACTGCAGCGCTAACGTTTTTGGACGCTTACGATAAAAATGGCGACTCATTCGATCGCATCGTTACTGGTGACGAAACATGGGTTAAACATGTGAACTGCGAGACGAAATTGCAGTCAATGCAGTGGGGCCACACAAATTCCCAAGAAAAACCCAAGAAAAACCCAAGAAATGCATCCAAACGACGTCGGCAAGGAAGGTGATGGCGACTGTTTTTTGGGACAGGAAAGGTGTAATTTTTGTGGACTTCCTAGAAAGAGGCACTACAATAAACTCTCAAAGGTATTCCCAAACTCTGCAAAACCTCAGAAGAGCAATACAAAACAAGCGCAGGGGAAAGTTGAGCTCAAAGATCTTGCTGATTCACGACAACGCCCGGCCCCACACGGCAAATGCCACTCGCCAAGTTCTTGGATCCTTTAAGTGGGAGTTGTTTCCTCATCCGCCGTACAGTCCCGACCTGGCACCGAGCGACTTCCACTTATTCCCAGCAATGAAGAAGTGGCTGGTTATGCAGCGTTTTGATGACGACGCACAGCTGCAAGAAGAGGCAACCAAGTGGTTGAAGGAGCAGGCGACCGAATTCTACGACGAAGGAATTTCCAAGCTCGTCCATCGCTACGATAAGTGCCTTAATTTGAATGGTGACTATGTAGAAAAGTAGTATTTAAGTGTGGCTTTCATCTGTATATAATAAAAACAATTTCCAATACTGTGTTTATTTTTAATTCCAAAATGTAATCTACTTTCTGGATAGCCCTCGTATCAAAGTTAAACCCCCATGAATTTTGTTAAAGTAAAAATGTAGTTATTTACCTGCAGTGAACCATAACAACACGGACACACAACAAATGCTGCATTTTGTTTGATACACGTGTTTAATACAAGATCAGAAGCAACTCCACAAGCGTGAAGAGATACTCCAATCTGTAACATAATATTTACTAGTTAATTGAAACCTATAATCCGAACAAGCAGACTATTCAATAAGTAATACCGTACATTGTTTCTCCCCCTTAGAAACCAGCAAGAGTCAAAACATATTACTCATTTTCTACTAGTATGTCATCTTATCTTATACAGCCGAACAAACATTGTGCCCCAATACCCTCAGAGAAAATATTGTATACTTAAAACGTTTTCACTCCCATGCTAAAGGAAGTTAATGTAAAATCTAAAATTATCAGACTCTACTATGCAGTATGGTATTTTCTATAACTAAGAACTGGTCCTAAGGCAAAACAGTGTGAGGAAATAATGTACGCTCTGCAACATTGGACGTTTGTTTTATAGTAATGTGAACCAATCTGATTTTTACTCACGCTCTATGACAAAATGAATTAAATAAACCAGTACAAGCATTAGGCCTAGTAATATTGTGATTGATCCCCTGAATCAACAACAGCTATTTGTCAACCTATTAAAAGAAGCTGTACACAAAATGAACCGTACCCAAAGCTTAATTTGAACAGCTCTTAAAGATAGTGCAATTTTATCGAATATTGATGACATGTTATTTAGCTTGGGAAATGTTGACGAACTATGTGTTCAAAGCATTTAAAAAGAGGCATACAAATAGAAATAGATACAATTAATAACCTATTATAAGATAGCATAATAATCATCTCATGAAGCAGTTGCAGTAAGTATAGGTACTGCAAACTTTTGAGTCATGTTAATTTTATTACAATAATGTGTTTTAAGATTGAACACTTTTTGAATGCACCTTATATTATAAGAAGTGCATACTATTATAAATATGAAATACTGTAAACAAAAAATGCCTAAACAAAATGACAAAAGTATAACTTTTTTTTCCCATTATTCTATTTTCAGTGTCCATGACGGACGTTTCGGCTACTCAGCCATTTTCAAGTTAGGAACCATTGTCCTTTGTCACTAATTATAAGCTCGAAAAGATATACTTAAATAAACAATAGTCGGTATGGCGAATATAAACAATAATAAAATTACATACCATTTACTTACAAACGATATTAACGTATTAAACAGACTTCTAACAAAAGTACTATTGTATTAGACTTTTTAAATATTTCAGAGTTTCCTTAACTAAAAAAACAATTATTTCATGTTAGTTAGGAAGGATAAGGAAGGATAAGCAGAAAAAATTACTCACTTTTGGTTTTAGTACTAATAAAACTCTTAACGTTTACAGTATCGTGGAATCAAAGTTCACAATTTTCAAACAATACCCATGTCCCAAGTCTAGTGGTCAAATGAAAATGATTGCCTCTTTAATTTCTAATCAAAAATAATATAAGGTTTTGATCAAATTATTTTTCTTTTAAACGTCTGATGTAAGTGGTTCATAATTTTGTTGTAAAATATTTAAGAAATAGTTAAATAAAATAGGCTGCACAAATTTATTACATCTAAACATTAACCATAAAAGCCTGTAGTTTTTGACAAACATAATGTTTTGTTTAGATGTTGCAAGGAGTAATATGTATACTAGATGCAGGCGATGATAACCGCTCAGGTTTTTCACCTTAAAAAAAACTTATGCCAGACTCGGAACCGTTGCATATAAATAGTTCTAGCTCATGTATCACTGAGGATGACAACTTTGTCATTGAAATGTGTTTGGTTATTAAACATATGTTGACGCTTAATAATTTGATTATCTTTTAAAATGCTCCACTCACGAAATTGAAATGATTATCTAATGACTTACTGCTGCACAAATAATGATTTTATTTTGCAAGGGTTGTCTAATGGTTCTTACTTTTTATAGCTTTTAACACTCTCAGCATCTAACTGATTTAAAAGTAAAATTCTAAATATTTCCTCCAAGCCATTGTTGTTTTACATCCTACTTCCCCTTTTTTTAAATTTTGTTTTTTCTTTATTATTTACATATCATTCACTGAATTATTATTTACACATTTTTATATTCAAGATAGATTTAATATTTATAAAATTAATAAGAATTTATATTTGATGTTACTTACAAGGTTAAATGAGACATATTATGTAAACTTGTATGTAGAAATACAGTAGTCTCTCTTTATAACGATTCTCCCTATAACGATAATTCCTCTATAACGATGGATTTGTAAAAGTTTGTTTGGTCTGCCATAAGGCCAATGTATTTATTCTCTCTAAATAACGATATCGCTCACTCTCTATAACGATATTTTCAGTTCAAGATTTGGCTACTTTCTTAGTAATCGCGGTAACCGACTCACTAGTTCAACGACCAACGTCTTTTGTTTTCCGATCCAGGCGCGTCACGAGAGCATTCCGTTTTTTCTATTGTGATTTGATGTCTGACCTTGAGCGGCTGTCTGTGCATTGTCGAGACTGGAGTGGCGGGAGTTCAGTTCGCCACGCACAGTCTGGCTGTTCACATCGGATCTCGACTGTCAGTTGTTCTTAGCGCTTTTAGCGGTTACATTTGTGTGTACGTTTGTTTTTTGTGTGTGTGAAAACAACATGCTTTCAAAAAAACGTATAGTGCTTACTGTTGAACAAAAAGTGTCTTTGATTAGAGTAATAGAAAATACTCTTTAGTTTTTGTGTATCCATATAGCATATTGGTCATAATTTTATTGGTTTAGTTTATCAATTTGACATTGTAATGATAATTACTGTACTGTTTAAAAATATATACTGTATGTTATTATTCTACAGAGTCTTATTAATAAACCTGCATTACTGAGCTGTACATCATTTTTAAAATCAGTTTCGTTATTAGTCTCTCTTTATAACGATCTCTCTCTCTATAACGATGAAATCGTTTGGTCCCTTCAATATCGTTATAGAGAGAGTCTACTGTAGATGAATATTGGGTGATGTAAATACAATATATGGAAAATTAACCATCAAAAGTTATAAAAATACAATTTTTTACATGACATAAAGTATGAATGAGGGATGAATAATAAAATCTTTCCAATGTCCTTTATGTAAAATTGTATATCATTAAAAATGAGTATTGCATACAAATATTTATTTACAGTTTTACTGACCTGCAATGAAAATTTTACCTTGAAAAGATGGAGAAATTGTAAAAAAATTAACATCCTGTGTGAACATGACATCTATATATTACATGTGCATTTTGTTTAGGTGTTGTGAGTAGTATGGTAATATGTATGTACTACTATAGTAATTGAATAACTTAGGTGCAGCTCATTAGCACCCTTGAGCTTGGTCCTTTTTGTACTAATTGCTGTTCATAAAAAAGAATAACAAATTACCTGAAAATGTCCTTTGTAATAGTCTAAATTACACTGTATAATTGAAATATTGGAAAGCCCCAGTTGTTTAACTTTGCGAATTGCTCTTGCAAGAGATTCTTCTTTGTTGTCCAGCAAGACAATATGACATCTGGGTAAACAGTATGCAAGTATAATTCCAAGGTGGCCGCTGCCACAGCAAAAGTCTACTATTTTATCTCCAGGCTTGGCAATCTAATAAAAAAAAAACAATATTTGACTAACCAAATTATTTTGAGTATTTTCATTGAAAATCTAGTAGTATTTTATAAATAAGAAAATAATTCAATAAGTCAAATAAATATGAACAACAAACTTTTGACATTTTGATAAATTTGAATGGTTGATCTTACATAAGGATTATACTTCCTTAAAAATTTTCATTAGTAAATTTTTGATAGTCATATACTTTAAGTAAGAGTAAGGAAGTCAGTTATTGTACAAACATTTTGTAAAGTTACATTATTAAAACTCTCACAAACGTTTCAATTTGCAAATAACGCGGGACTTTTTATAGCATGACCGACCCCTCGTGTGGTACTTTTTTTGTAAGTCAGGCCCTAATTTTGCAACACTTTCATACTAATTTCGCAACACTTTCATACCAATTTCATTACTCTGGTTCTAGCAACATTATTTTTTTACTAAATTTTTCCAATATATATATTTTTTTATACCTGTCAAAATTCGAGTTTTTCATAGTAGTTTATGGGCTACCAAACATAACCGAAGTTCTAATAAGTATTATGAAAAAAAAAAGCTTGGGGTGGTATACATTACTGAGTGTTTATTGTAGTTTACAGAAAAACTCTAACTATCCGAATCGCTGACTATCCGGATCGCTTTAAGACGGAAACGTACTGCGATTCGCAAAATAATCATTCTGTAAACGCGCGCTTTTGTTCTTCTCTCCGCGAAGCTAGTGTAGGCGCCAAGTGTCAAACGGATGAATACTGTTCAAACAGCTTAATTTGACCGAGATGTTGAGCAAGTAATGACATTCATTTAAAGTACGAGTGTGTGGCACGTATTTTACATACGCTTAACGTGTAAAAGTGATGCTTTTTCATTTAGCTAGTTAAAAGCTCTTTTTATTTAAAAATACAGGTTTTGTTGTTCCATTTTCAACATACTTATAGTAAGTAATTAATTAACCTGTTTTGGACTAACATAAAGTCTAATTCCTGCTCAGATTAGGTTATTTCAAGCATGGGACAATGCGTTTGGCTTTGTACGCCTAGCCCTAGCAAGAGGTTTGTTTTACTCGCTGTAAACAAACTGAAATGTTTATAAAATAAGGTTATTTTAACATTTTCAAGTATACAGTTCAATTCTATTATTTATTCTCTACAATTTTGTATAATCAAATTTCATTTTTGGATAAAGCATATATTCCTAATAAATTTTTTTTAAATAGGCTTTGACCTAGTAAACGCGGCCTGGCAACATGATTTTATTCTCCCTATTTTCTACCGTTAGCTAGCTCCTATCAATATTATATCTGTGGACTAATTATATTAGTCACATTAATAATGTAATAGTACTCAAACGTTTAAGTTCTAAACGTGTATACGCGACCATAGTCTGTGCAGGTAGTTTACTCTATTCGCGTAAACGCTGAGCCAGTCCCAAAAAGGTTAAAATATACCCTTTTTTCGGAAAAAATTCCAATTATCCGAATGGGGTCCGGTCCCAACTGATTCGGATAATTGGAGTTCTACTGTACTTATTTCTGGACAATGTAGTAAAAGAATCATGTTCGTAGGACATATAAAACCAGAGTATTGAAATTTTAGCAATAAAGTGCCAAAATAGGTGTGACACATGCAATCCATGTGATAGAGAAGTATGATAGGACAAGTAAATTCCTATAATAAAGCAACAAAGAATGAAGGGTCTAGTAACATAAGAGACGCAAGATCTAGTGTTCATCAAAATTTAATGAATTGTATTTATATATATATAAATAAATCAAAGACGCAAAACAAGTGAATTTTAATAACTTAAATATGTAAAGATAAAAATATGCAGACTATAATATATAAAATTAAAAGCAGACTTAAATTTTAATAAATAATAAAATACATTGGTAAATAAAAGTGTGTTATATACTTGTGTGAAAATTTAACATTGATAAAAAGGAACAGTGCGTATGAAAATAAAGTTTTAAAACAATATATATTAAAAGTCACATAATGAATAGTTACAATACATTTAAAAATAAATTATAAAGAAAACTATATCACATAACAAAAGTATAAAGTGAAAGAAAAGAACAGACTTGATATTGATGGCAGCGATGGTAAACGACGAAGAATTTCTGGAGGCTTTGTACAGCATCAATTAGCTTCACTTGTCTAGCAAGATGGTGTAATGTAAGGTATTGAGAATGTGGAGTTCTGCAAAGTGTTCTTTGAATAATGAGTTTGTCATAACTAAGTAGTAAAAGTTATGTTTTAAAGTGAAATATATTAGTAGTACAAAGTCTGTACTCTTCGACATGAAGATTCATCGAGTAGTTTTTGAGGATTGTAGTGATATGATTGTGTGAACGCATGGCCATGATTTACAAGATGTACATTGTGAGCTGGTGAAGTATGTTAAATAAAAACAGTGTTATGTGAGATCTTCATAATAAACGCAAGTATTAACAAAATCCTAGGTATATTTTAAACTTTTTGAAAAACAATCTTTTATAAACTTTAATAATAATATACAATAATTTCTTAGTCTGCTTTAAATTCAATTTTTTCAAATATTAAATTGCGTCTTATTTTCATGAAATTTTAAGTTGTATGTTGTAAATCATAAAATTATGTATTGTATTCAATGTAATTTGAATGAATTTTTTTCTTGTAAGAATATTTGGAACATGAGTGAGTAAAAAGGTTTAGTTATTCGTCACAATGTCTTGAATTTCATTGGTTCCCACAATTGTCCATCTAGTAAGTACTTTAGCAGCTACGTAACACACCCCGGAGAATGAAATTAGAATAAAAGTTTGTGTAAAATACGATATGCATAATTAAAATATATGATGCATATGAAATTGTTTTGCGGGAAAGAACGCTTGCCACGTATGGAGCAGTGTTTTACAATAGGCTTTGCACTATGACGTAGATTGGCGGGATAAAGCGGGATAGTCACAGATGACGTCATATAGCATTGAGATATTATATGTGAAGGATTGACAGATGTTTTAAAGGTAAACAAAGAAAGTTTTTTGAGGTTAAGTGTTCGTTTTTTATTTTAAAGTCAAGTAGATTGAAAAAAGAGTGTTTTTTATTGAAATTAAATAATTCAGTGAGAGTTAAGCAAAGGAGGATTGGAGGATTCACATATAATCTTTTTATTAATTTGAACAATTTTTTTAAATTTTATTTTGAAATCTTTCTCGATGACCCATCATTTTTTTTTTTTAAACAAGTTTATTTACAATTATTGTAACGTGCTGCCTCCTTGCAAGCCGTTTACAAACAATTTATTAATAGAAAACAAAAAAAAATGAAAAATAAAAATTTAATTTTGACAAGGATATTTCTAAGTTATTTTTAAAATAAAAAAAAATACCTTTACTGTGTAACAATTATTTATTATTTCCTATCTTCAATCCATTTACTTATTTAATTAATTAAATTATCATTTCAAAATTTTACAACACCTTATTCCCAATGAAAACAAACAAACATAACCCCAAAATTGAAGTTAGGTTATGTTTTGATCGCATCTGTGGTTACAACAGGCGATCACTAAATATCTGTTACACATCAACTTGTTATATCTGTGACTACAGTTCCTTGGTTACAAATGGACTCGTCTGAAGGATCAGCCGCCATGTTTGTCACATGCGCGCGTTCCCTCCAGATTGTCTCGTGTTCACCAAAACCTGTAGCCATTTTGAATTACACTTACAAAGAAAAAACTAAAAACTGAATTTATAATTTAAACAAGGTTCATTACCACAAAGTACTTCTGGAAAGGATAAAAACTCAAATTAAAAACTCATAGTGGTTGACATTATTATTTTACTGAATCATTTCAAATTGTAAAAAACACATACATTAATTATTAAACCAAGTTGGCAATTCATCAGTTTAACTATTTCAATCAGACACTCAGACACACAAATTCATTATTAACAATTTCACCTTAGATATACAAAACTTATATTGATAAATTATTCAAATGCAGACTTAGTTAAATTAGTTTACTACTTACGATCTTTTTGTTTTATAGTGCACTTTAAAGAGATAGATATGAATTTACAAAAAAGAAAAAACTTATAACACATATGAATTCAATTTAAATAGAAAACCCCATTATTCTTTAGTTCGTCGCACTTTAGCCACGTAGATTTTGATTCACTTAGATTTTCGTTGCACTTGTTATAAAATCTTTATGTAAAGAGTTGGAAGCCACGCCGCGCGTGCACGCAAACTTTCAAAGTTGATAATTTTGAGACAATTTACAAGCAATTCTCACATTCTCGTTATTGAACAATACACAGCACTGTCTTTACTCCTCCTTAAACATTTTTAAACGGTAGTTTTACTTTAACTACCGCAAAAAAAAAGCACTTGTTATAACATTTTGTTGGACTAGCCGCAAACACGTCTGTTCTGTACTCGAATACTGTTGAGAGTGGGCCGAAGCGTCCTTCTCGTTCCTTCTCCTTTCGATCACGCCATGTGACGTCATAAAAACCAGAAAACCAATGGGAAGCTATTTTTTCCAGGGGACCGTAAATATGTCCCCCTACGACTAGTAACGCAAGGTACCAACATTTCAGGACAAATTTCTGTCTCTATCATAGATGAGTCACACAGGCTCCCAACATAATCTGTCAAGTTTATTTCTTACAATGTCTGGAATCGTCTTTCGATATTTATTCATCACTGTCTAAAAACTTAGTGGACCATAACTTCAAACTCTCCAATACCTTTTAACTGTTTTTCATAGTTTGACACATCATGAAACATAATTTAAATATTTAAACAAAAATGAATTTAAACATGAAGTTAATATTGTTTTTGATTTATTCTGAATTATCAATTAATGTCTGCATTTCCCTTTGAATTTCTATGTTCCTTAATATTATGAAATAACTAAATCTTTTAAATTAGGCTAATGTCCAAAATTTACCTTATGACCCTTTTTACGTTATTTTACTATTTTGATGTTTAAAAACCCTGAAACTCACATGTATTACATTATTTTATTTTTTTTATAACGCCTAACGTTCGTTATATAGGGCACGGTACTTTTCTTGCTACAAATTTCAATAATTTTATTTACTCTCTTTATATCCTAGTAACATAATTCTTTTACTAAACTTTTGAGAATGAAGTACACTACAATAAACACACTAAAATATAATATTAACATTTTTTTTTTCTTAAAGACCACCGGGGGGGGGGGGGGG
>JAGFPH010004906.1:58690-69273 GCA_018207615.1 Philaenus spumarius | reverse complement strand
ATCAAAGTTATTAAATCACGATTTCTTCAAAACTACCGAATGGATTGAAATGAAATTTGTTATGTAGCTTCCTCTAGGGCCATAGGTGCTTACCAAGAAAGGGTTTGAAAAAATTCGAAATTTTAGGGGGGTTTGGGGATCAAAGTTATTAAATCACGATTTCTTCAAAACTACCGAACGGATTGGAATGAAATTTGGTATGTAGCTTCCTCTAGGGCCATAGGTGCTCACTAAGAAAGGGTATGAAAAATTTCGAAATTTTAGGAGGGGTTTGGGGGGATCAAAGTTACTAAAATCATAATTTCAGATCTTTTATTATTATGACAATAGTGCTTTTATTATTTAAGATCTATATATATAAAAGCCAAATACCACTCACTGACTGAACACTTAAAAAGAATACAATAACGTTAAAAAGACTGAAAATACCAACCACCACGGCAACGCCGTACGGGTAAGCTAGTTCTATAATAATGTACCCAATTTTCGATCCTTTTATATAAATTTTAGTGGAAAACCTATAATTATTATTTGATTTGATTCAAGCTTTCTACATATATATTCCATATAACCATATTAATAACACACACAAATTTCAAATATATTCATTAATACATTTTTTTACTATTGGTAAAAAAAAGGTTTGATCAAAATCCATAAAGCCATATAGTAGGTATACATTTGTAAAAAATAAAATGTACGAAATCGATTTGGAAGACATTTTTTAGGTCAAGCACTTTGAAATAAAATTTTTTTTCTCTTGAAATTTTGTCTAAAAACTCTTCTTTTTCGAGATATTAGCTATTTATGTCGATTTATTTCAAGACGTTTAGGGCCGCCATTTTGTTTTGGGTGGTTCGATTTTTATTTTCTTTATGTCATTTTCCTAGTCTTAAATATGCCTTTAAAATGAGGTATCACATGACCATACTTCCCATTTAAAAATTTTCAGTTGCGCCCAAAATCCTCCATTTTTAGGGGACACTCAAAATTTCCGATTGCTTCAAAAGATACTTTGGGTTAAAGTTAGTATCGTTCCCCAAAGGATATTTGTTTCTTTTAACAAACACAAAAGTTAAAGGGGGAAGTGACTTTATAACCACCTTGTATAGTATAGATTAGATTAGTTTTCTAATTCATCACCTCACAAGATCCCGTTTATTTAAATGATAGACAAAGTAATAATTTATTATTTTACTGATACAAATTCACAAAACTGAAACATACAAATAATTCAACTCCAAAGTTATATTTTTTTAGAGCCTCAATAATAAACGCAAAAGATCGGCACACTTTCATCATAAAGTTCAGTTTTTATGTTGCCAATATGTCTGACAAAAGTATTATTTTGATAATGGCTTAAAATTATTATTTATGTATCAGTTCTCTTATGGTATGGTAGTAATCCAGTCACATTGAATGATGAAAATTCACGAAAGCTAACCATAATCACAGCTACTGTTTCCATAAATTAATTAATATTAATCTGTAACGTAACAAACAAAATGTACTTTCATATACGATAGTAAAACAAAGAAATTTTATTTTAATTGGAGTAATATTGTGTTCATTAGAAAACGGAAGTAGTCCGATACAATACTCTGTAATATATTGTGCGTTAGCCTTCCTTTCAAAGTGAATAGTGAGCCAGGCTAGAAGTGGTGAAAGAATCTAAGAAATAGAAACAAGAACAATGGATGAATGAAAAAGGTCGGCAGCACAAGTTGGCAACAGCGCAAGAAAAGTACCTGCGGGCGTAACACACGTTAGAGGTTTAATACAGCATTTGTAGCATCATACACTAATTATTTCATATATCACCAATTGTGGCACATGTTGTCACAATTTTCTTTTGGCTGTGTTAGGCGAAAATTTGGAGTGTTTGAAAAAACGGTCTAAAGAATCATTATTCTTAGGTTTCAGACTATACTGTGGTATACGTAACTTCAATGATGCCACAATCGACCAAGTTCCACAATTGGGTGAATACCAGTATGTGTGTGTGTGTGTGTGTGTATTTGTGTTTTCTTTTTTAAATTGTTTTATTTACTCACTACCTCAAACACGTTTTTAAAACATCGAGGTAGTTTAAATTGTTTCCTTATATTATATGATTTGTTTTGTAAATAGAGCTATTTTTCTTTTGTTATTTAATTTAGTTTATAAGATATTTATATAATAATTATGATTTTGTTTTTTCAATAATGTAATATACATAATATAAGGATCAATAAAATATTCATTCATTTTCAGGTTTCCGACAATTTAACTAGTTATAACATTTTTAGGGCAGTAAATGTAAAATGTAAGCTGCTGTTTTTTTTTACATTTTTGTCATTTTTCTAACAATGTTATTTTTTCCATTAAATGTTTTTGAATTTGCAATGAGTATTTTTGATTATTCTTAGTTGACCCAAGTTTTCTGAGTTTTATTAAGGTTTTAGAATGTGTAACAACTGTTGTCAATGTGTCAAATATAAAAAGCACTAGGCCTATACAAAATGAAGTATACAGAATGAAAATTACGTCTTACATGTTATGAAAGTATTCAAATTATGAACAGGTAATATTTAGACTAATCTGAGCAGAAGTACCGGTAGTGTTGTAATTAAGTATTTAATAATTAAATAATAGTCAGTAATAATAGTTTTGGTTAGAATGATAGGAAGCGGCCTGAGGAGCAGTGGGTATCGCACAGATAAAATGTAGTGCCGTCTGACGCGACGAGTGGCCCGGCCGTGCTTAATTTACTCTTGTCTTCAACCTGCCTTTCTGACCAGAGTACAATTCCTAAAAATTTGTTATGACAAAATGAGCTGAATTCAAGTCCTTATTTACAACTTTGTCGCTTACAAAACTTCTCTACCCGAAAAATAAAAAACATTCTCACAGACCAACTTTTTCATGTCATGATTTAAAAACCACATATAAATTTTAACTTTAACTTGTAAGGTAAATTAGTAATACAATTATTTTACAACTTTAAATTGCACCATTACTGTCCAACACTAATGTTTTGTCTGCATGCGAAATTTTAACTTCATCGTAAGTTGGTCAAACAACAGTGTATTTGAAAAGCGCGCATTAAAGTTTTGTCCGTGTAAATGCTGCTTTTTACGCTTTTATCCTACACCAAGATGGCGGAGTTGGCTTCAGCTGCTGTATTGCTTGGTAGTGCCCATGGCCTATCTAGGTTTTATACTTTGTAATCATTGTAGCCTACTACCTATAATAAACGTTCAAACTATTTACTAGTAGACTAGTACAATCTGTTAAAGATTTTTAGGAGGATTAGTCTATTATTTGTAATTGCGGTATATTTGTCTACTTTAAAAATTAAAGGCTTAATTTTTAACTTAATCAGAGTAAATAGAATAGACTAATTTATATTTATTTGTAGACTAATAAAAGCAAAACTAGCACTAAACACTCGTTTTATTTTCAAACATTTTGAGGTTATGTGAGGTATTAATTTAATAACTAATTTTATAGTTTTGTTGGTAGGAACACATTTTTATAGAAATACTAATAAGCCCCGTGAAAAATCACAGGCTGATTAATTAGATACGCATTAGAAATACATCATTTAAAAAACAAACTATTAAGTTTTATATTAATAATAGATTAATTACCTTATATATCATCCGTCAACAATCCAAATTTTTCCTTTTTAGGATTACCGGTTTCAACGGTATACCGTCATCTTCAGATCCTTATTGTTCCTTATTTTCCGCCTGTTCTTGCATCGTCTTCTTTACACATTTGGCACATTTAAAACATTTGTCACATATTAAGATTACAAACACGAAACAAATAAACAAATTAAAAATAAGTATACTCGTTTCAATGCTATACAAGCCGGCCACCCGTTCTGATACGCCCTGTAAAGCATACATTAGTTCTACAACTCTATTATTTAAAAAAATCAACTTTATAAGAAATTTTAACGATTGAAGTTGTAAACATAACCCCAAATTATAATCTACACTGGGTTTGTTTAAGTGTTACAGACGATGGGTGAAATTAGCTGTTAAGATGTACGAATGTTTCCAAAGTTAAACAAATAGGTACCGGTATCTTTTCTTTAAATTTGTATAAAAAAATATCTTAATGGTAAAAGATTGTATTTATATTAATTTTATAACCTCAAAGCAAATCTTATAACGTATTGCCTACATTAGTTATTTATCTCATGTTTTAAGAAAATCAACTTCATAAGACTTATATTGATTGAAGTTGTAAACATAACCACAAAGTATAATCTTTGCTAGGTTTGTTTTAGTATTACAGACGATGGGTGAAATCAGCTGTTATATTATAATGTTTCTCATGTACGGACGTACACTCGCTTTTATAGGAGTTGATAATAATATACTGAATATATTGTAGGTATGAGTGTAATATATTAAAGTCAAATGTTAACCAGTCTTAAATTCATCCCGATTTAATTACGTATGGCATATCAAATTACGTGTAATATGCCTAAATCAAAATAGCAATATATTTTACGATTTGTTAAACTTTTAATAAAATAATCAATGATTGTAAAACATAGTAGGCCTATACAAAAACAAGGGGGCTTAAAATGCATTTTTAAAATATAGAATGTTTCCATATACCGTACTGTATTTTGTTTGAATCTTTATAGCTCTATTTTTTCTTTTTGTCACAGCCTAATAGCTTCAACATTTTGTGATATTTCTCAAAAACATTGCTTTAAGTAAAATCAAAATGTGTAGGCCTGTATTTCGTTAAAAATAGCGAAACTGATCTTTTATAACATAGTAAACTTCTTCCCTCATGTAACAATTATGCCCGAGGTATTTTCAATTTGGGATCCTAGGAAGCTTATTTTAGAATAGGCCTATACGTCATTTCCAGTGACAAATTCTTTCTCGTGAAGTAAACGGTGTTGAAACGGGGTTCTCTAAGCACTGATTTTAGTTTTAGAAACAAAATAAAGTACCTACTAAGGAGGGTAGTGATGTTACTGATGTTAGAGGTTGAAGATATTTGATTTTTTAAGCTAAACAAGCAAATAGGCAAGGCATAACCAGGTAGGCAAATGAGTTGTATCGCATAACCATGCATGGTATCTTTCTGTAAATTATTTTACCCAATATTTAAAAAATGTCATCATTAAAAACAGAACAGAATTGAAACAAAATGTGAATAATCCTATCTACTTATGTATTGTCCGTACTACACTTTTCACATCGAGATAACAGAATCAGAATAGGCTCAGTGACAGAGAAAAAAACCAATTCTGAATATTTTGAAAGTCAACAATATAATATATATACATATACAATATCCGGTAGTATAGGAGGTCTGTCTA
Source organism: Philaenus spumarius (assembly GCA_018207615.1). NCBI lineage: Eukaryota > Metazoa > Arthropoda > Insecta > Hemiptera > Aphrophoridae > Philaenus > Philaenus spumarius. The sequence goes on along the minus strand of JAGFPH010004906.1, from coordinate 63,935 downwards.
GAAACTTTCAGTGAATGGTTTATGATCTAAATTTATCGGTATGCAACGCTTGAAACAGGACCTGCTATCTGTCGAGAATAATTGCGCGGCTTCATTGCAGTACTTTTAGGCCGCCTTCACACGAAGCCACTTTAGTAGCTCTTCTCAGTAGCTGGCGTTGTCGGGTTTCTACGTCCGTCGTAACGCTTCTCGTTGCCATGCTAAATTTCAATAGCTCTACAAAATGTCTGTGTGCATTACCGGCGGCGCGTAGCAGCGCTTCTCAACGAGCCACTAAAATGGGGGGGGGGGGGGGAATAGTAGCGACGTGTGAAACCTACCATTTAAAAATAGGTTTTTCGACAGCAGCAGTGCTTCTTTTAATCGTCGAGATCTGTGGCTAAGGCAAATTCCGTAACAGGCGGTGGCGCTTCTAATTTAGTGGCTGTGGCGGTGTCTGAAACCTTCCACATATTTCTAGCTTTAGCCGACCTATGCTTCTTAGTGGCGCTTCAAAGTGGCTTCGTGTGAAGGAGCCCTTACAGTCATTGCAACATAGTGTTCTGAGTAGTTCGAAAAACCATGGAGCAACGACAAAACATTAAGTTCTGCTTCAAATTGGGTAAAACGGAGATAGAAACCTATGAGATGTTGGTGTAAGTGTACGGGCAGGATGCTGTGTGTACGATTAGTTTTCAAGCTATCACGCTGGCAAAGAATCGGTGGAGGACGAACGCGTTCGGGACGACCATCCACAAGCAGGTCACCGAAAACATTGAACGTTTGCGAGCGATGCTAACAAAAGATCGGCGATTGACTTTGCGATTAATAGCAGAAGAATTGGGTATTAGCAAAGACAAAGTGGGGGTCATCGTCCGTGAAGAATTGGGCAAACGCAAGATTTGTTTACGATTTTTGCCGCATATCCTAAACAGATTATCAAAAAGCAAGACGTTTTCAGGACAGTGGCGATTTCATCGATATGTGTGTCCGTGATCTGACTTTTCTGGGTTCTATTGTCACAGGAGACAAGACTTGGTGTTACCAGTACGAACTCGAAACGAAAAGACATTCAATAGAATGGCGGTCACCTTCTTCCCCGCGACTAACAAAAAACCGAGTGGAAAAATCCAAAGTGAAGACCATGTTGATCTCATTTTTTTGACAAAGAAGGAATCATCCATGAGGAATTCGTTCCTGCTAGCCAAAAGGTGAATGCCGTATTCTACTTGGAGTTTCTCAAACGTTTGTTGCAGCGCATCCGGCGTGTTAGGCCACACCGGAAATTGGTTGATACTGCACGACAATGCACCATCGCATACCAGCATCATTGTATGCCAATTTTTGACTCAGTGTGTATTCTGTACCTGCTGATTTTTTTTTAGTTCCTTAAAAACACCTTCTTAAAGGGATTACGGTTTGCGGACGTCGAAGAGATTCAGAACCAAATGACGGCAATTCTGAAAACAATTCTACATGATGACTTTTCCAACAGTTTTGAAGCGCTATACGAACGTTGTCAGAAGTGTGTTGTGTCTGGTGAAGGGTATTTTGAAGGCTAATAAAGGTATTTATAATGTAAAGTATGTTTTTATCATATGTTTGTATGTTTACCCTGTTTGGTTAGTATTAAGGAATTACGTTGTTCAGGGCAAGTTAAACAAAAAAATTATTTAGCGCAATTTTTGACGATATTATGTTGAAAAGTGACACTTCTTTAGCCTCATAAACATTTGCCTCGTAAATTGCCATAGTTTTATTTTTATTTCCTTCAGTCGATCAAAAGTTCTGCAGATGTTTACATATTTTATTGACCCCAGTTTATTTTATTTTAACTTCAAGTTTAGCCAGTAGTTGCCTCTGGCAGCACTTGGAAATGGTTTAAGTCTACAGTCTGCTGGTATTGTTATGAACGGTCCAAACAAAATGTAAACACACATTAATAATACATAATTATTACGAAAACATATAACTTATAGATTTGTTTCAATCTTTATAATGCGCAATTAGTATTTTGATGTGTTTAAACCAATTATATACATACTCAAAATTAATACAAACTCAAAGTAAGTAGGTTATTTAAATATAGGTTTAAATTATGTAGATTACACATGAATTTCCAGGGTCAACTCACTTGTTTTAAAATTAAATATATTATCAACATTTATTTGTCACTTCTGTCTTCCTTTATTAAGCTGGAATGTGTATGGCAAAATCATTCTAATTGTAACTTTGAAAACGTTAAGTTTCTTACATAACTAGTAAATCCCCGTGAAAAATCACAGGCTGATTAGTTAGATACACATCAGAATATACAATTTAAAAACAAACTATCTACAAACAACATTAAGGCCTACTTATCTAGGCCTACCTAAACATAACCCCAAACTATAATTTACACTGGATTTGTTTGAGTATTACATGTGATGGGTGAAATCAGCTGTTAAACGAATAGGTAGGCCTATTTCTTCTTTAAAATATTGATGATAAAAGGTCGTATTTATATATAGTTTATAACTTCAAAGCAAATATTATAACGTATACTATAAATAGTATTCATTAGTTCTACAACTCAAATAAAAAAAAAATCAACTTCACAAGAAATTATAACGATTGAAGTTGTATACATAACCCCAAACTATAATCTACACTGGGTTTACAGATGATGGGTGAAATCAGCCGTTATTATTATATGTTACTCACGTACGTACGCTCGTACACCGTCTTTTATAAGCGTTGATGAATGCGAATTCTTTCTTCTGAAGGGATTATTGCTGGCTTGTGTTGTCTTTGAATTTACATTAGGAAACTTAGAATACGTAGTAGATATCACGCAAATTTTGATTCGCGCCAAAATGAACACAGATATCAGTCAATTAGGCATGACGTATGTGGTTACTTTTTGGACGATTATAAAGATTTGCAGGATTTCTTATGTTCTACAGTGACTAGATAGAGACAGTGTGGCCACATGAAAGTGGTCGCCATGTTTTTCCTAAAAGTAATGTCATCTGCTCAGAATTATAATGTAAAGATTAGTGTTGTATCTCTTTGTAATAAAATTATAAGAGAGATGACCTCTTTGTTTTTTTTATAAAGGGAAAAACAAGCGATTTAATTGTTACAGTTTGATATTTTTATTGAAATTCAATAATAAAAACTATGTTTCTTCTTAAAAATTATATTTTTTTTTCGTGCAAAAAATGTAACAAATATAATAGAAACAGATAAGAATTTAGGATAAACATGGCTGCTGGCCAATAGGAAACAAGACCTCACTTGGCCACACTGTCTCTATCTAGTCACTGTATTATGTTCCATCTGACACCGGCCTCTAACGTTAAAAGTTCTAAGGTTAAAAGTTGAGAACGTTTTGAGTTTTCAATTCTAAAAAGTTGAAGAAACTGAGGAATACAATCCAATTTGGTTATTCTGCTACTCAACAAAAACGAAAAATATAAAAACAGCAGTGAAATTTTTTTTAAACCTAATACTATTAAAAAGAAATATGAACTTTACAATTTTTTACTTTAAATAATATTGGTGGGGTTGCCCCTCGCTTATGGATATTTATTGTATGGTTATTTACATACATACCGTGGCGAACTTATTTACTTTTTTTGTAGACCTTTTTGCTGCTATTATTTCCTTGAAAATTTTTATAATATACATCTAATGATTTAGCCGACTAACACAATCAAATTTGTTAAACAGTGGTTTTGATGATATTGTTAAGAAAAGGGTATTTGTAAGAAAACTGTTATAGAAACACATAATGTTGCGAACTTGTTAAACCTTTTTTTTTGTAGAATATTGTTATAACTTATCTAATAAACAGCAGTAAGAATATTGTAATTGATAGACGTGTGCTTAAATTGATTTTTTAAAGACTTTTATTGCTTACATTTCCACTTACTGATTTCATTTATGTTTTACTGTTTGTAAAGAGTGTAAGACTTCCAAGGAAAACCGAACTGTGGATTTTTTTTATAAAATTGTTATACTTTTCAATCACTGCTCAGACTCACTTTAAAAATTATTATGAATCAAAACACACAATATCCGGATCGTAATTCTCTATACATCGGTAAAAGGTCTATCAGAATAGGAAACATACTTTTTGAATCAAATCGTACCAAGAAAACTGACTGAACAATTAATTAACTTATTAATTAACTAACTAACTAACCGGACGAATTAACTGTAAACAAAAGTAATTTATGTTATGGTGTCACTGAAAAGTAAAATAATAAATTAGCGCCAATTTGTTTTAAAATGCCTTTAGTTTGAACAAGGATACTTTCGTTATATGAAACATTATTTGCCTTGTCATCAGACTGTAAATTGGAAGAAATGGCCTGAAGTGTTCCATCCGATTTGATTAATGATGAGGCACCTTAATGGCTTTTAGAGCTCCCGAATACGAAATGTTTTGATTACAAATTTTGATTTAAAAGCCTGTTTGTAAAATGTAGAATCCTTGAATGTGACGAAGTCTGAATATTTTATACTCTAATAATAGAGATTTAATTTGTCTATACAATGAAAGAATAGCCATCTTTTAATTAGTTTTTTTTTTGAAAATAAATAGCTTTAATAATGGAATGTATTTTACTAAGTTATTTCTCATAGAATAAATTATGATTTATAGCTTATAAGAAAGTAACTTTTACACTCAACTGATTTTAAAAGAAATCTTGTTGAAATAATTATATTTGTTTAAAATAAAGTAACAATTTAACTAAAGTTTGCTTGGAAATAAAATGTATAATAATCTGGAAAATTATTATAGTTTAAATCGGTTACCTTTATGTTAACCAATAATATTATTAAAGACATCATTATTTTAGGTCTCAAACTTTACTTTTCGAATAAGCAAAAATTGGTTGTTTATAAAATAAGAAGAGATGATACCAAACGGAAATCTCTTTCAACTCTCCATGACGCTCCTTTGAATATTCTTATTTTATGAAAACGTTTTTATGGACACGTTCTATAACTACTGTATTTTGTAATATATTTGAATGTTTTGTAAATCCATTTGAATTCTTGATTAATAGTGTTGAAATGAGTCCACATTCCTGGCGTAATGAAAACCATTTGGCCAGAGTAGCATTAAGTTCAAGAATTTCTATTTTGCCACCAAAGGCGGCTTGCGTTTGGCACAGTTAAATTCGTTCAGCTTCCCATTACACATTGCAGACCAGATACTTAAGCAAAGTCTTTTCGTAACAGGTTTTGAAGGATGTCGTCTTTAAATTTGAAA
>JAGFPH010004906.1:33669-51270 GCA_018207615.1 Philaenus spumarius | reverse complement strand
GTGTTTTAAAGTGAAGAGAACATTTATCTCGTATGTAAAGTGTAAAGACCGTTGTTAGTGTAAGGTGACGGCCTTAATCAGGGATCAGTTTGTAGACGAGGATTTAAGGATGTGTAAACCCATTCAATTGTAAGTGTTCCATATCCGCGGTGTCAGGACGAGTTATTGTGTACTTGATTTAAGGAGACGACTGTGTCACGTAGCAACGTGAGAACATATGTTACATCGTGTCTGTCGCAAAACAAGACAGATCGCATGGAAAGTATTGCAATTGGACGTTTACTTCTTCTGTTTGCTAGTCACGTGGTTATCTTGACGGATGTAGAAAACTTAATCATTATATATGTAATTGTTTTTCTTTGTTATTAGTTATATAGGTTTAATAATAATATGTTACTATTTTTTCGTTGTTAAAGATTTTTAAGTAATTTGATGAAAATTTTCTTTAATGCTAATCTTTTCGTCTTAAAAGCATGGGGTGTTTCGACTCTAGTATGAGTGTTTGTATTTTCAGTGATTCGCCATTAAGAAATATAAACCCACACTTGATATATATAAACTTTTTTTTTTAATTTAAGGGAAAAAAAGGACAAAAATCTTTATGACATTGTCCGGGGACTGAAGGTGGTGGGCAGCCTCCTTACCCCGGTAAAAACCATTCAACCTTCCATTCCATCTTCCCTCCTCTGCGGGACCATCGAAAACTTATAAAACCATATAAACTTACACTTGCTATATATAAACTTACACTTGATTTTAAATGAGTTAAAGTATGAGTAATCATTTCAACACTGTTTTTCATAAAACAACTTTATTCGTCAACAAAATGTTAACAACGACTTCGTCATCCCCGGGGTCTGCTATGATTACAACATTATGACAATAAGGATGGAATTTGATGTTAAACGCTTAAAAGGAATACAAGTTAAACGTTAAGCAAATATGTTTAAAGAAGTATAACTGATGATTTGTAGAAAATAAAATTTTGTTATGAATCAAATACAATGGAAATATTGACTTTTATATTAAAATTACCAAATTTATTCGAACATTTAGGAAAATAAAATCAACTCTTTTATCTATATATATCCTAATAGAAAATAATATTTGTTTTGTAATTATAGATTCTGCCATCACATACTATTCTGCTATTCCAGCATACAAATAGTTGTGAGAATGGAAAGTAACAATTCGTGTAAAACTCACCATAAATAAACTAAATTTATTATAATAATCTAATTCAGCAAACGATGGCTGTTAAAGTGCAAAAAGTGAGGGGATTTTGAAAGCGACAAATTATGTAATATGGTCTGTATGGAATAGCAGGGTGAAGTAGGAGAACAAAATTAAAAAGTACTTAAGATATAAAAACTTTAACACATTATAAATTAAAATAAAATAAAAGTAATTATATAAAGCTAGGCTAAATACATTTTAAATAAAAAGTTCAGAACATTGTGGAGTATGGTCGAATTAAATTAAAATGTTTATTAAGTGAAATCGGAATTTGTAAATCTTTTTATTAAGTGAAAGTGAACTTCATTAAGTGCATTGAGAGAATACAAAATTATAATTCGGTGAATAAAATTGTAACGAGTGATCTCAGTAATTAGTTTTAGAATTTTAAAATATTTAAAAAGATGGAATGGTTATTAGTTTAGTCAACATTAGATGTTCTATTAAGTTTATTTTTAAACCACTTTTACATTTTGTTTTAGTCTAATATTATATATTTGTAAATGTATATAAATTCAGTGTAATAACACATTCCACATTATGTTATATGTATTTAAATTTGTAATTTTATCATAATAAAATAGTTATGTAACATGTTGTTTTGTAATTAAATATTAAATTGCACATAATGTTATGAAAGATATATATCTGTATTTTCTTGATAATTCTCAGCTATACTTTTGTCAAGAGATCATTTTCTAGCAGAGACGGTTGGAATCGCTCAAATACTGCTAGGAGTTGGTTAAATAGATAGTAAGTAATGTTATTAGATAAATAAAATTTAAGGTGTTCAAGTTATAATATAGCCTGACAATTAAATCTTACAATACAAATTTCACAAAAGTAAAAGTTTTTCTTAATCAAGTATATCTCTCACAAGCCGTAAGTGGTTTAAAACCCACATTAAAATTATCTGAATTCTAGAAATCGTTTAACCATAAAAGGGCAAATCCAAAATGGTTTAACTAGCTTCTTTTTTTCTTTTACAAAATTATTCCTACATATTACCCAATTGGAAATTGTAGAATAGGCTACCCTTTCAAAGGTTTTAAATAATTTGGCCCCTTGGTAGTATGTGTTCAATGCTTATTTATTTTCGTTGGTAACTTATATTTAGAAATGTATGAATATCGAAGTGATGTTTATACGATTACAATTAAACAGAAGTTATAATTTAATTATTTTCGATCTAAAGTCACTAAAGATGACTACTTTGTAGTTTAAACATGTTTGGTGATTAAATGTATATATAGTATGAACATTAAACTAAATTTATTTTGTATTCCTTCTCACTTGCAAAGGTAAAAATTATTAATAACAGTGTTGAATAACTAGGAGATGAAATTATAAATACCTAGGTTTGTGCTTTGTTTCCAAAATCATTATAATTTTCATTAAATATACTTATTGTTCTTTTTTTAGCAATTTCGGAAGATGCATAGTTGAAAACTTCAAAGAAAGCAACATTTTTAATGATCGTTTCAAGTCAAAATATAATAAATGCCATAAATGCCACATTTATTTCAATTAATGTTTTACATTTTATTGTGCCAGTAAGTTCATAAAACTATCTTAAACTATACGCATGGGTTTAAATAAGCACTTAAATTAAAAATATTTTAGCAAAATGTTTTAAATTGGAATTAAATAGTAGTTTATGACACGGTTACTAACAGACCTGACGAAACAAATATTCATTGCCAACAATTACAGCAGCATAGGCCCTACAAGAGACTTTATGAAATCAGTTAAGTGTTCAGTGTTATAATGTCACTTGTAATATATTTGACTCTCATTGAACACCTAGATTGTTTGTTTCATATTATTTATAAGGCTGATGCTGGAAGGTGGAAAAATATGTAGGTACGTATAAATTACGTAATTATTGGTTGGCAACAGCTTATAAACAATGGGAACCAGGTTTTCTAAACTGACCAGTGTTTGGTACAGTTTATTCTAAAACTGAGTTCAGCAAAAATAAATCATGTATACTTTATACCATATAAACTTAACAAGAGTAGTCCATCTTCTTTGGTCAATGAAAAAGTTCTGTAATTTATACGAAGGAATACGTAGAATTTATATTTCATTAAATAAATAAATAAAATAAGTTTTATGGGTATTTAAAATTTATTATTATTTCATTTAATATGTTTGAACTAACACCGACTTCTAGAGAAGATGTAACCTAACGGCGCGGCGGTCGAGTCGTAATTTAGAAAACAGCTGTAGTGATACCAACTTGACAAATGTAAAGTGTGTAGGCCGGTTTGATTTAGTTGACGCTTCTAATCGTGAAATAAACAACATATGTGTAATGTGACATTTAAATACCAGCATTAAATTACAAACGAACGAGTCGCTAGATTAAGGTATAAAACGAAGTTTATTAGTGTTTTTGTAAAGTCTGAAGACATGATGACAAACCAGAAACGAATAGACTCGGGAATTAATTTGAATAAGGTCTTTTATAGTAAACGTATTGGAATTTGAAAAACTGTTTAGAGTTTATGTTAACCTAATATAAAGAAGTAAAATACAATTTTCTTTGTTAGCTGCTTTTAAAATATAATTTGTGTTTAAAAACATAATTTCTGGTAAAATAATAGTGTCTGGAACAAAATGCTTTGTGGTCTGGCCATAAAGTCTGTATAACTTGCCAATTCATTTTGTTTCATAGTCTATAAAGTTCAGAGTAAAATAAAAATTGTAAAATGAAAACTATAAACTCACTGCCAATATATCATACATCAGTCTTAAATGTATGGCCTCAAGCTTGTGGGAAAAATAACGAAATTTTAAAATAGCTTGTCGGTACAAATTCAGCTGTTTACTTATCTTTATAGTATTCCATATATAGGTTATTTTATCTCAATGGTATTTTTTCAATAATGGATGATTTTATGCTTTTGAACAATTAACATTTATACTCTTTAGGTTTTCGTTTAGAAATATCCTTAACGCGCTGATTCTGTTTAACCTTTATTATAATTCCTGATATACCACAAACTAAATTATTTGATTGCATACGAAATTTAACATTATTTGCGTTATCATTGAGGTTCTGACTAATTCTTAAATTAAGAAAAAATTGTTAAATATATTTGTCGTGGTAGAATGAGAAGCATTCAGAGGTTCTTTCCTAGTGTTTTATAATTCTCTTTGCATTCTGCGTACAATAGCAAACAATAATACTCGTATATGACATATATATATGCAATGCCTAAACTACTCTTTAACATTTTTGTCATTTAGAGGTTTATTGTGAGTAATATTAATTTGTCACTGTTTGCATAAAATGTAAAATCAACTCCTATAAAAGCGGCTATCAATATAATATAACAGCTGATTTCACCCATCATCTGTAACACTTAAACAATACTTAGGGTATATTATTATGTTTACAACTTCAATAAATAATATAATGTCTTGTGAAGTTAATTTTTTAAATAAGAGTTATAGAACTAATTAGATAAAGTAAAACCTGAAAGCAAAATCTCACAACATATACGTTTACTAACTTCAGAAGCGTTTCAACGACAATGTCGCCATCCTCAGTGATGCACGGGGTACAGTAACCAAACTATAACTAAACTATGAGGATGGCGTCGTTGTCGTTGACACGCGTTTGAAGTTAGTAAACATATTTGTTGTGAGATTTTGTATTCAGGTTTTATTTTATCCAGTTGCTTTTTCACAAGTCAAGCTCAATAGTTATTTATATAGCACTAATGTAGTCTGAAATTTTCTTTGAGGTTATAAAATGAATGTAAATACAACATTTTATCATCAATATATTCATTTATAAAAATTTAAAGATGAGATACCTGATCGTTTAACTTTGGAAACATTCGTACTTCTTCGTAAACACATTGACATATTCGATTATTAATTTCTTCATTATAATATTAATAACTTCTAAATGATTTGATATATCAAAGTGAAATAAAAAAGCAATTAAAAGATAGTACTTTTATCTTTATTTTGATATATAATAATGTATATAAATAAAAATTGTTAACAAATAGGCATATAGTTTTATAAAATAATATCAAAATTTTAAAACATTTGATTATTTTATAATATGTCAATATGAAATAAAAATCAATTAAAAATAATATATTAATATTTTTTTATATATAACTAGGGGAGACCCCTGAGTGCTTCGCACGCCAACCCCCAATGAAACCTTCTAAAAAAATACGTTATGTTTTATTTATAATAAAGTTGTAGTATTAATAATAACCTCAAAACTAAGATGGTAAATAATGATAAATGTTCCAACCAAATTATTTCTTATATTTTATAACAGCAGTTAATAATAGTTAAAAGAACCAGCACAGCTCAGGTCTACACTTTAAAACCCTAACCTAAAAGCTAGAAATACAAAAATAATTGCTTCAAATTTTGAAATCAGCTGTTAATGGAAATATTGAAGCAACCATCTATTTTATCTGTTATTTTATTCAATTGGTTGCTATGGTAACAAATGTAAATACATGTGTTAGTTTATCATTCCAGGTCTAACCTAAGATTTTTTCCGACTAAATTTACAAATATTAAAATAAAAAAAGGTTTTTACCGAAATTAATTATAGCCTATGTTACTCAGGGATAGTGTAGCTTTTTATTAGTAATACTATTTTTTCAATCGGTTCAGTAGCGCCAGAGATTACCCCCTACATACAAACAAAAAAAATTTACCTCTTTATAATATTAGTATAGATAATATATTATCTAAATAACACATTTTAACAAATAGGCCTTCAGTTAGTAATGCTTATAATTGTACACATTTTTACAGAGTTACACATTCCACCCATCACAGTTAGGTAAGCCTTGATAAAGCCTGTTGTTTTTATATAGCGCACGTGCATGGTGTATTGTTTTATTTATTCGTCTTATTTAGTATGAATAAATTAAATCCCTCATCAAAGATTCCGTTAAAAGGTTGTAAACGTAACTTAAAATTATATTATAGGATTGGGTTTGTGTTGAACTTTTAATGCTAAACTGAAAGATGTATCTATGTACATTATTATTTCTATTTATAACATCACAAAACCTAATCTAAAATAAACGGTACCAGGAACTGGCACATACTTTCTCACAAACATATTTAAATTATTAAACAGATTCACTGTGACTTCATAATTGTAGGAGAGGTGATTTATTAAAGTAGGAGATTAACTATTAAATATTATTATTATTATCTAGAGAGATAACTATTCGATCGATTTGCACCAAACACGTCAATTAGGCCTGTATAGATGCACGAAAAATGGTTTTGAAAATTTTTGAAAAACAACCCCCTTTATGAACAAAAAACCCCCCAAAATCAGTTATTATTATTGTTATTAACCAAACGAGAGTTTTTAGAAATATGCTGTTTTTTGCATATGGTAGGGTGGTACATTAAGGGCTAAAAATAAGCCAAACTTTATCAAAATCGTTATAGCCGTTTTTTTTTATAAAAAAATAATAACTGATTTATTGGGTTCTTTTTTGCCAAAAAGGGGGTTGTTTTTCAAAATTGTTCAAAACCTTTTTTCTTGCATCCATACAGGCCTAATTGACATGTTTGGTGCAAATTTGTTTGAAATCGATCGAATAGTTTTCGTTCTAGGTTTGTATACATAACATACAGACACACATACAGACAGACATTTTGTAAAAACCACTTTTTTGGACTCAGGGGGTCCCAACACGGATATTTCCACAAAAATCTCAACATCGATTTTTTTGCGATCACTATACTTTCCCTATAATATAGTATAGTGAGGAAGTAAAAATTGTAAACGTATCCTTAAATGGTTCACATAGTTGTCGAAGGTATTACAACTGAAAGTGTTATTGCTAAACATTTGGATTTTAAAATACATTTATTTGTTTCAATGTAAACAAATATATAGTCTACACAGCTGATTGGGTCCATAAGTTTAAAAAATATCAACATCGTAATCCTAGCTGTTAGTTTTAACCTATAACCTTGAGTTTCAACTGAATAAGTGGCCCAAAGTATCTCTTAGAAATTATTGCACCAAATTATGTACAGAATTTGATTGTGAATTATTTTAGTTTATAAGCAACACATTCTACTTAAATTAACTGAAATTATTTTTTTTGAATTATTGGGATAACCGTGCGAAACACGCATGGTCTATACTAGTAACGCTTAGCGATTGGTTAGTTTTAATACGCTTTCAATATACAGTTACGAAATATTGGCTGAATGCAAATATAACATATTATACAAATAAGGAGAAACAAATAATAGCAAATAATTCAGAAACATGGTAGTATCAACATTATGGAAGAGGAAGTTGTCAAAACACATACACATGTATCTAAAATGTAAGCTAAGTGATTCGATTATCTGTGAAACTTGCGTCAAAGTCTATCAAATCACAAATCAACTGCAATGAACAGAACGTTCACCTACAAACAAATAATTCAATCCAGACATCCCAAGACATAATGGGCAATAGCGGATGATTAACCGTTGTTTTCAAAGTCTAGTCTTGCAAGTGCCCTTTTAGAGTCCCACATTGCATTTTCTCTCTTTTTATCTTTTACATTGTTGTTCCGTAACTGGGTGACCCAGTAAAAAGTGTTTCTCAATACAAGGAAACTTCAATAAACTTTCAATATAAGATGAAAAAAAGGTTTGAAAAGAATTATTGTACTTAAGGGAACGGATTTAGAAAACATATTGACATAATTGACAGTTTCTTGGTATCAATTATTCCAGCTAGGAGTTATATAATACCTCAACTTAATCCGATAATCCAATTTGAAGGGAACAAACATGTAGAAGGACTTTTATAAAAACACAAAAATGGAAAACATGTTAAGAAAATAAAGTTGTTTAAAATACAAGCAGATACATCCCGTTATTCTATTCATTGTAAATCGTATACACATTATGTATACATTTTGTTTTAAATAAGAAATTTGGTAAATTTTACAATATTATAGAATAAAAATCTATTCACTGTAAATCGTACACCCATTATGTGTATTTTTTTTAAAAAATAAGATATTTAATACATTTGACAATATTGTATAACAAACGATTTTGTTTTGGTCCATCGTCTCAGTCTACCTAGTTTTATTGAAAAATTTTGAAATAATTTCATCCAATCATTACTTGTATATTATTTGTAAAGAAAAGACATACTCAAAATTAAATAAATACGAAAACAAAATAAATTTCGTAAATAATGTGAATAACGCAAATTCAACCCCTAACAACCAATAATTTCAAAATTATTTATGTAAATCCCTCTCTAACAGCACGTCTGTCTTACACAGACGTTTCTGAAAAAGGTAAAATTAGAAGCTAAACGTAGTAAAATATTTAAATTTTAATCCCTGAAATTAGAAGCTAAACGTAGGAAAATATTTAAACTTTAATCCCTGAAATTGGCAATTTTACTTTGTTCAGGGGCATTTCATAAACTAAACTTAAGGAAATATTTAAATAAGAAGTCCTGAAATAGACTTTTATTTTGTTTGAGTGCAAAAACAGAAACTAAGCCATGGAAATTTAACCTTGAAGTTATTATTTTATTTTGTGTGGGGGTGAGAATGAATCACTAAACTATGGAAGTATTTAAATTTGAAGCCCTGAAAGTGTTTTCAATTTATTATTATTTATGAAATCATTTTTATTTTATTTTGTTTAGTGTTTTTTTACAAATAAAATGATTAAGACATTAAGCGTAAACAAATACTAACTATGCCTTTTACAAACACAATTAAACTTCAAATTATTTTATATAAATCAAAATATAATTTTCTTTTTATAACAGAAAATATTATAAATAAAATTTTCAACATATTTTAAATAATACAATATGTACAACGACTGAGTGGTATTAGTTTAGTTATCAGCAAATAAATTATATACCATGACCTTGTCTCTAACCATCAAAGTTAGGATCAGGATGTTCTTAAAGTAATCTTCTTACTGATTAAAATATTATATGTTGTCATATAAATAGCTGCGGGGGAGGGGCACAGGATTAATTTGTTGCTATTTAATGCAATGCAGCTCATTATATGAAGGAAGTACAAAGCAAATTAATTGTTACAGTTTTTCAATATATACACACATTTTTCAGACTTTGTTAATATTTTGAGAGATGGTTCACGATTGTATTGGATTGGACATATTAAGAGGTTTTTAGATATTAAATAAGCCGGAAAACTCCAGGATTGTTAATGACGAAATTATTGTTTAGTTAGAACATTAGTCGGAAAAATTCTGTGTTGACGACTATCTTCCATATACAAATGGAAAGTTGTACAAGATTTTTAATAACATTTGAAATAAAAAATATATCATTCATTTTGCATGGGTAAATTTTGATTTGGAATTTTAAAAACGAAACAAACAAAAAACAGGTAATTTAACTGACAATATCGGTGTTTGGCACAATTCGCCTAATTCTATTTGATAATAAATTAAAAAAAATGGAGGGAAACATAAATTATATAGATGCAAATTTGTTTTATATTTGAATACAATGAATAACGTGTCTGTTGATTATTAAAATTTATCACAACTCTTCTTTTCTAATAAATTTCCCAATACATACGACTGTGATTTACATACCTGTTGAAACCAAGTTTTAAGAAATCATTGGTTTGATTTTAATACATTTAAATTTCCAAATAAAACAAATTATTAGCTGACTACGTAGAATATCAGCTTGTTAAAATATAAATAACAAAGAATAATTTGACAGAAAACATTTTGTTCCACTTAAATGGAGATTTCTCATTTGAATTCGAATTAAAGCAGGATTGGAATGTTCGCTATACTTCTTTAGCGTCGCCTACGTCAATCCAACATCTGTTGTGTCACAATAACTAACTCCAGTTTTAACATATTTTGTATACAGTTAAATTAACATTACTACTGCATGTATTACAAATGTATATACCAACAAGTATGTGGCAGAGTTAAATAGGGTAACAGGCTTGGTGACAATTTGTATTTAAATTATCGTTTACGTAATTAATTGTAATCGTAGAATTCTTATTTGGGTTTGATTGTTAATGAAAAATTACGTGGAAAACATAAAAGTGTCAAAAATATGCTTACATATGTTTTTTTTTCATTCCTTCATTATGGTATATCTTGCTGGTGAAGGACAACATAGGCTAATACTCATATTTAGTATTTAAATGGGATTATTATTTGTACTTTTTAATTTCAAGCTATTGTTTATTCTTACTTCAAGATGTAGTTTTATTCTTATAGTTTTTACTCTAATCTATCAAATCAGTTAAAATTTTGAAGTTAATTTGTCTAAATGCATGTTTTACATTTTTGTTCTGAAAATTGACAATTTATGAAGATGTAGTTTTTGACATAGAATTATACAACAAATTGATTTTGAACTAGTGTTTCCATTTTTGAAAATATATCTAAACTTTTTAGAAACAGTAATACTAAATTTAATTAAAACCATGGTTTTATGTTGGTTTATTGTTTAACGTATTTAGCTAATGCCAAATATACTAATGAAGACGAGGAACGCAATAAATCATGAACAATGTCAACGCAAATAGCTGGATTCGAAATGAGGAAACCTATCCTATTAGGCCTACCTTGTCTACTGATAAAGTTGCTCTCACACACTTGGAGTTATTGGTTATTAACCTAACAAGTGTAATACTCGGCTGATCTAAATTCCTAAACTGTTTTCCCTGAATTTAAATTAATTGTTTGGTTAGTTAATAAGTTAAGGGTTTGCTTAAATGACGGCCATCTTGGATTTTTTCATGTAAGAGCAATGTTAAATTTAAAACCATTTATTTCGTATATTTTTTATCATAAAATTGTTTGCAAGGTCTCATTTTAACCACAGTCATAATACGCATCCGTTTTGAATTTCACATTTAAAAAAATCCCTTTCATTGGTCACGTAATTTAAATTTTTGAACTTTTTTCTTTACACAATAAAAACAATTATAATTAAAAGTAAATCTCAAGCCGGATCTACATAATTTTATAAAGAATATTCAGTTTTTTTTTCAGCACTCAATTACAATAGATGGACTTATAAAATGGTTTGATATGAGGCAATGTCAAAGCGCTGAGCTGCAAGAAATTTCACAGTTTAGATATGGCTATAGAGAGAAGCACTGGCGTCGCCAGTCGCTTTCTTCTTTACTGGAGCAGACCCCTAGCCCAGTCAGTAGAGAAAAAAATCTTATTTTGTTATTGAATTTAACAGCAATCGACGTCCACAGTGACTTTAAGGGTAGCTCGTAGGTTTTTAAAATACAAAACTATCAGGCAAGGAGCTTTTGCGCATTTTTTATAAACAGAACTAACAATAAATTAGGACTTTTTTGGGTTTTTCGTTGCTATTATAAAAAAATTAGAATTTAACACGATACTTATAACGGAAAATTTGTAGAGAATTAAAAAACCTACAAAATGAGTTTTTATAGATCCCGATCGTACCAATTATCACCGAGAAAAGTCGAAAATGCTTAAAAATTACCATTTTTCAAAAATTGATCTTATTGTTAGTTTTTAATATTAAAACTAACAATATTAAGGGCACATTTTTTCGCAAAGTGATTGTTTACTTCAAACAGGCGCAAGATGGATTTTATCGCGTTAATAGTTTTTGCACAATTGCGGGATAAACAATTTAGGCCATTATCTTGCATAATGCTGCCTATTAAACTGAGTGACACGATTTAAATTTACCAAATGGGTTCTAAAAGAAGACATTAAAACCAACAATTTGTATATATTCGGGGTTTGAATAAGGTTGATAAACTATGATAAAAATGCTTCCGAACATAGAGTGAAATGTGTAAATTTGCGACCAACGAGACGCGACATGATTAGGGGGGGGGGGGGACCAGTAGCCTTATGCGCGCCGCCCCCACTACCATTGCCTCTTTCGACGTAGAGTCGGTCGAATTTATGCCTTTTACTATAATTATGTTCGGAAGCATTTTTATCATAGTTTATCAACCTTATTAAAAAATCGAAGATATAAAAATTGTAGGTTTTAATGTCTATTTTCAGAATCCGGTTGGTAAATTTAAATCAGGCCACTCAGTTTAAAAGTAAGAACTATGCAAGATATTGGCCTAAATTGTTTATACTGCAATTGTGCAAAAACTATTAATACGACAAATTACATCAGCCGCCTGTTTGAAGCACACATAATATACAATCATTTTGCTAAATATCTGCCCTTAATACTGTAAATTAACAAAGATATAAGTTTTTGAAAAATTTTATTTTTTAAACATTTTCCTACTTTTCTCGGCGAGAAATGGCCCAATCTGGGTCTATAACATTACTTTTTGTAGTTTTAAATTCTCTACAAATATCCCATTGTACTTTTCATACCTATGTGCTACCCTTGAAGTCACTGTGGATGTCGCTTACTGTTAAATTTAAAAAAAAATTTCTATTGGTTTGGCTATCTGTGTAAGTGTGAGCAGTAAAAACTGCATTAACTTACTAACGTTGATGTATGATTTTAACACTAAATAGAACAGAAATTAGATTTACGACAGATTTACTAGTTCTTGAAATACACTTATTTTGTATTGTTGAAAAGTAAACATCTAAGATTTGTCGGTTTATTTTGCACACTAACGCAAACTGACCAGCTTCAACATACAACTTGACAGTAACAAAGCTGGAGTGTATGGAATGTAGATCTCGGAGAAGTGATGGATACAGTTGTTTGGTAATAACTACACCAAGAGTAAAATGCTCTGCTATGGTGAGACAAAACAAAACTATATTACAGTTCACTGTACCTTTAGTGTCACAGAAGCAATGCCAATTACTATACCGATAACATATAGGTACAATAACATATTCAAACACAACACTGAGGGAAGTTGTCTCTATATTATTACCGAGTAAGTAGCTGTTACTACAATCACTTCAAGCATAAATAATTGTATTTGCTAAATGATAAAGCATAGCACTACTTCATTAATAATTGTTGAAGTATACATTTAATAATTAAATATAAATAATTTGGT
Organism: Philaenus spumarius; assembly: GCA_018207615.1. Classification (NCBI taxonomy): domain Eukaryota; kingdom Metazoa; phylum Arthropoda; class Insecta; order Hemiptera; family Aphrophoridae; genus Philaenus; species Philaenus spumarius. The sequence continues at coordinate 37,993 of JAGFPH010004906.1, read as the reverse complement.
TTAGTATTATTAGTTCAGTGGCCAGGTCATTAGGGCAATGAGTTACATAACAAAATGTCATATAACTTTGTTTTTTTAGTACGCTGCATACTTGAACTTTTAAGTAAATTACATGTCCTTTTGACAGGCAAAATGTACTTGGTCAATGGGTTATTATGTGTTAATTTTATTTTGTGGAAATGTTACAGTTCTAAGACCTAAGTTATGAAGTTCGATTAATCCTTTATTTATGTGTACTGTAGGCCTACTCTAATAATTAGGAATAGGTTTAAATTGCTCATTCGTTACTGTGACTAGATTGTTATAATAAAGTACCTGGAGACCGAGCTAAAGCTCGATTATAAGCAGGGCTATGATTTCAATAATAAATATTGGATTATTGAGTTTTGAGGTTAGGCCTATAACATTAATCAACTAAATAAAGGGTATATACAACATTAGGCTTACCTGTAATAAAAATACAGTTTAAAGGATTAACCACAATCTCAACGCTATGCCTCAGAAATAAGTCAGGCCTAAATTAAAGTATTATTTCAATATCGATTTATTCCTAGGGCCTAGTTCGCTCACGTCAATAACTACTATTATTGCAAATTTCCGTGAACATCGTTTAGGTTAGGCCTATAACATTAAACAACTAAATAAAGGGTATGTTTATTATGTATTCGTTGCCATGGTAACTATAAATAGATACAACATTAGGCTTACCTCTAATAAAATATACAGTTTAAAAGAAAGCAGATGATTATTGTAATGGCATTGAAAACATTTGCATCAGCTGTGCTTTGTATTGTTTAAAATGGACAAATTTCACTTTTTAATTTAATAAAAAGACGTAGAAAACGAATTTTCCCAGACTGGTGACCATTTCCAATCGATTTCTCGTGGCCAAAAGCCTAATATAAAATCAAAAAATCAAAAATCCTTAGACGGAGATTCCAGATCCATTTAGCAGACAAACAATTATCTCTCGCTTTAGAAGATAAGATAAACAAATAAACGGTAATATAAATCGTTAGAGCCGTTTTTTTATAAAAAATAATAACTGATTTTTGGGGGTTGGCCAAAAAAGGGGGTTGTTTTTTTTGGGAGCTTTTTTGCCAAAAATAGGGTTGTTTTTCAAACATTTTCAAAACCGTTTTTCGTGCATCTATACAGGCCTACTTCACATGTCTGGTGCAAATTTATTTGAAATCGATCGAATAGTTTTCGCTCTAGCTTTGTATACATACAGACAGACATTTTGTAAAAAAAACACTCTTTTGGACTCAGGGGGTTCCAAAACGGATGTTTTCACCAAAATCTCAACATCGATTTTTCCCGATTACTATACTTTCTCTATACTATTGTAGTATAGTGAGAAAGTAAAATTACTTCATGGTACCGGTATATTAAAATCCAATACCAAAACATTCCGTTGTGCATAACATTTAAATAACAAACTGAATATGTCAGTTTAGTCAGTCTGAAGAGGAGTTTAATAACAAATTACATCCTTTCAAACCAACACTGTCAGTTTGTGGTATTTATATTTTGTAAAGTTTCTCTCTCTGACGGTTATTATGTAGTGCAGTTGGTGTCCTTATGTTTTATTCAGGATGTCTAATTGTTTATTGCACGCAAGGTGTTGCTGCGACTAAAATTTATTTCCATTTGATGATTCGGCTTCGTCAAAGAGTAGCACTTAACGCTTATACCCGCTTATTAATGAGTTATGAACAGTAGACTTCAACCGCTCCTTTCCACGCCCCGTTTTATAAGTACAGACAAAAAAAAGTTACAAAAATCATGCAGTAATTAATAGTTTTTACGTTTTGTCTGGATTAAAAAATAACATTCGCAAACGAATATAATTTTTTGTAGGAAATGAATTTATTTATACATGATGGCTGAATAACTTAACCGAAATTTTGGTATTCCTATTTGATTGAAAACGCTCTATATTATAATATATAAATAATTTAAATTTTGAGAAAAACGATACTTCTAAAATGGAAAAATAAAAACAACCATAAAGTTAAAAAATCAAAATGAGAAGCTTGTACGTTAAACACATCAATCCTACTAAGTGCATCGTTTATTTGAGTTTATTATTACGGACGGGGCTTTAAACGAGAAAAAGAAGAGTTACATTATAGATAATCCTTTAATCCTAAATGACTTTACAGGAATTTTCCCTCTGTTGAAACATCTTTTAAATAAACTTGATCAAATCGTAAACCTCTGAGAAAATATTTGAGGATAGCTTTAAGACGGTTGAGTAATATGTTACCAAACGAGACTAGACTTTGCAAACATCCATAATTCATCCTTTACAGCCTGTAATGTATATTTGGAATTGGCATTCAAGGTAAACGATAATTTAATCATAGATGTGATAAAAACCAACGTTTGTGTTAACCTTTTGATTCTTTGGTAATTAAATCCGTAAAGTACATTTGATAAATTAAATTAAACTGATTGAATTGTAATGAATGTCAACAATGTGAATGGAAATGACAAAACAGTTTTCTTATTGTACATAAAACACTTAACATAATTTTTCATTTTGTTCTTAATTTACTAAAATTGCGTTAGGCCTATATTGAAAATTGTATTTGTAATGTTAACAATTTCCATTTAAGAACCGCCATGAATAGTATTTGGTAATTGTGTCTTTCATTGAAAAAAGGTAATTAATATATTTTGGGAACTCGTTTCTTGTAAGCTCTAATGAGTGCGCTAGTTTCTGTTGTGAATTAATATATTTTACGTAATGTACTAGCAGTGCCCGACATACGTTGCAATGCCTCTTTTTCATTAACTATATATTTACGTAATTAGATTATATATACAGTATTAAAAACTATTTTCTTTGTCAGGAACTTTCGCGGGCGCGCGCGCAACTCAACGAATTTTCATAGTAATCGGATGAATGGTACACGAATCAGTACATGGCAGAATAGAGATTTATTTCAAACCAGGGCAGGTGAACAAACAAACAAACAAATATTCTGACATTGTTGATAGCCTTAGAACTACATACATCTACATATATAAAATCGAAATACCACTCACTCACTCACTGACTCACTCATCACGATTTCTCAAAAACTACCGAACGGATTGAAATGAAATTTGGTATGTAGCTTCCTCTAGGGCAATAGGTGCTCACTAAGAAAGTGTTTGAAAAAATTCGAAATTTTAGGAGGGGTTTGGGGGGGATCAAAGTTATTAAAAAACGATTTCTTCAAAACTACCGAACGGATTGGAATGAAATTTGTTATGTAGCTTCCTCTAGGGCCATAGGTGCTTACTAAGAAAGGGTTTGAAAAAATTCGAATTTATTATTAAGACAATAGTGCTTTTATTATTTAAGATCTATTTATATAAAAGCTAAATACCACTCACTGACTGAACACTTAAAAAGAATATAATTACGTTAAAAAGACTGAAAATACCAACCACCACGGGCAACGCCGTACGGGTCAGCTAGTCTTTTATATATTATTTATTTGCTGTCAACTGTAGTCTCTATTTTTACTTTACCTTTTATGTGGCTACATGTTTCACTGCCACTGGCAGCATCATCAGGCCAGCTATCTATTTACACTCAAACACTCAGATATACACAACACTTAACACTTAATTTTACACATATTTTCGTACACGTCAAGTATTATTCACAAATATTGTACACAAATATTATATTATAATAATTATAATAATAATTACTATAGTAAAATTATCCCTTACATATTGAATTATTCTTAGATTTCTATTTAGAGTGTATACACTATACCTCACTCAAAATCATTAGTCACTAAATAAATAATGCTTACATTATAATGGTCATTATTTTTCACATACTTATTATAATATATTAATATTATAATAATTATAATAAAGTATTATTATATACTATGTATCGTCTATTCCCTCTTCACGCTCTTACTTGTGGCTACGGAAAAAGTTGTGTGACGCGAGATTTCAGAAACATAGTCAATCGAAAGTTCCCAACGGGCCAATAGAAGTTATCACTTCAAAAAAGAACATTACATCTTATTCATCAATAGTTAAATACTAGGCCTATTTATTTGTCGCAACAATGATTAGAATAACATGAGGAAATTCACTCTTACTGAGTTATATAAAAACGTACAAGTTTGAGGTCCACGGTGCGTGTATCGCATCCTTATCCCGTTGTAGATACGTGTTTTGTAATTGCTTATTAGCAGGGTGTGAATTATTACAGCTTGAAAATTGCCTTGCCAAAATTATATGTTTCTCACGGTTCAATGTACTCTTATATATTGTACTTGAGTAATGACAGCTCCTTCTGTAA